>NW_026485035.1:0-22620 GCF_026875155.1 Cherax quadricarinatus | reverse complement strand
GGGAAAGGAGAGAGAGGAGAGGAGAGAAAAGGGGGGAAAATTTTCTGATCCATCATGCTGCATTGCTAGATAAATGCAGGATGGATAATGAGAACCTTCAAAACTGGGGGGAGGCCAAGCCCATGATGACACTCTTCGGTCACTTTTTTCTATTAGGCTGGAATATTGCTGCACCTAACAGCACCTTTAAGGCAGGTGAAATTGTGCCCTAGAAATGTACAGAGAACCTTCACAGACGCAAAACGGAGATAAAACACCTTAATTAGGGAGCGCTTGGGTTCTAAACCTGTTTTCCCCTGGAAGCAGGCGGGGAGTTACATGATTTTTTCACCGGGAAAATCTGAGGTACTAGTCCCGAACTTGCACACGAAAATCACTCATACGAAAGAAAAAAAGATTTTGGAGACATGCAACATCCCCCCAAATAAAAAAGCGGGGGTGCCCTGAGTTAAGAGACCATACAATAAGTGTCGGGGCCCGGGGACGGTTCAACTCCCTCCCAGCATACATAAGGGGGTTTTCCAACGACCCTGGCAGTCTTCAAGTGGCCCCAAACGCCCTGCGGTTCCTGATCAGCCGGGCTGTGGCTGTACGTTGGGTTTTGCGTGCGGGCGCAGCAACACCCTGGTTGATCAGGCTCTGATCCCGTAGGGGGTCACAGCCGGGCCGCGGGGGCTTTGACCCCCGGAAATCTCTCCAGGTAAAAATCCAGGTGGCTTGTGTTGCCAAACGTCAATAGTGGGGCCCAGGAAGTGAGAACCCGGCAGTTGCTGAAACGTCAGACATGTCGGGTTTTTAATTGGTAGGCATTATGTGCTGTTGGCACTGCTCCCTGCCATTGTTCCCCTGGCCTTTTGCCGCCAAGCATGAGGAGTCAGGGCTTTAATTTAGTGCCAGGTCATGACATGTGTTTACCCACTCCCGCTGAACCGTAAGTGTGTAAAAACGTTCCGTCTATCTGCAGTCCATTTCAGGGGTCGGACCGGGCCCCAGACCGGGCCCTCCGATTTTTGGGCCCCTGATCACCCGTTTGGTCCCAGCCTAGTGGCCAAAGCATGCACCACAGCTGGCTGCGGAACTTATAAAGTTCCCTCCTAAAGACAGCCAAGGGTTTGTTGTAATTTCCCTCTTATGCATGAAGTGTGTTTAAAGAGTTTTGGGCCCCCCTTTCGGTATTTTCGCCCCTTTTGTTTTCATTAGAGATGAGAAAAAATCCCGGCCCTCACCTGAATTTCCTATGGGCAACACCAGCCTAAATGATAATTTCCCTGAGGGGCAACCCACCCCCACCTGTAACTTCCTGAGGGGGCAACACCAGCCTCCCCTGAAAAATTCCTGATGGTAAACCCCAGCCCACCTGAAAAACCCCTGATGGTCAACATGGGCCCCTCATTGAAAATTTCCCTGATGGGCAACACACCCCCCTCACCTGATAATTTCCCTGATAGGAAACCCCCCCACCCCTCCGATAATTTCCCTGAAGGGCAACACCCCACCCCTCCCCTGATAACTTTGAAGGGAAACACCACCCCTCCCCTGATCTCCGCCCCTCATCCTATAAAAAATAAGAACGAGGAAACCCTGCAGGGGCCCCTTGGGCCCCCCCGGGGAGGCCCAAGTCTTTTTCCAGTTAAGCTAATGCACCCAAACTAGTCAGGTCAGGTCACCTTGATTTTAAGGGAGGAAAGGAACCCGACCGGGTAGCAAAGCTACGGGTCCAATAACCCACCCCATCCACCATGTATTTATCCAACCTTTTTTTAAAGCTAAAAACGTTCTGGCCTCTATAATGTACTTGGGTTTTTTCCACTCGCCAACTCTTTCCAAACCAGTATTTCCTATACCCTTTCCCTGATCTTTTTTTCCAACTTAAAACCCTTGTGCGGCCCCTGTCTAGGCTAGTATTTTCAGCCACTTTTTTACATCCCTTTATTTATTCCTGTTTCCATTTATAACCTAAATCATATCCCCCTAATTCTACGTCTTTCAGGTGCAGATTCGGGGCCTTGTCTACCCTCATGGGAAAGGTTTTGTACTGGGACAACTTTGTCACCCTCCTTTGTACTTTTTCCAGAGCATTTATATCATTCTGAAATAGGGTTGCCCAAAACTGTGCAGCATAATCAAAATGAGGCCAAACCCAAGGGGATGTATGAGTTGAAGAAACCTGAGGACCCCTATTTTTATGCTTTTTGATATGAAGCCAAGGATTCTTTTATTTTTATTGCAAACACTTATGCATGTTGTCTTGGTTTCGTTTTATGCTAACCAGAACTCCAAAATTTTTTTGCAATCCGAAATATTAGATTACTTTATTTATTTTATGGGAGAAAATTTTTTTTAAGAGTGTTGCATTTGAACCCCGGTCCTCTTAAAAACTAACCTAACCTGAGTCTTTTTTTAAGACTAGTGGAAGAAACCTGAGGTAGTTTGTTATTTTTTCATTATATATTTTATATTAATTTTTAATATATTATTTTTATATATATATATATAATATTTATTATATATTATATATAAATAAATAATGTCGTGCGAATAGGTCAAACCTCTTCTTGCGTACAGACAAGCGAAAAATTTGTTTTTGCAGTAATTTCGTATAATATTTTGAACTAAGAAAAAAATATATGTGGTTTATTAATTACTGAAATTATCTAAAATTTTATTTAGCTGGATTAGGGAAATTTTCTAAGGTTTTTTTGGTACAAAATTATTACTTTTTACATTTTCATAAATGAAAAAAATATATCTTTAAACGTTTAAGAAAATTTTTGAAAGGATTAGTAATTCACCGTTTTCCATTCAAACCCGGGATTATGTGTTGTTGTGTTGGGGTGTGTGTGGTGTGTGTTTTTGTTGTTGGCGCGCGCGCGCAAGCAAGCCAATCACATAGTAATATTAATCCTTTTTTCAAGATTTTTTTGGGACTCCCCTGCGTCGTCGGAGCTATACATGCTGCAAGTCAAACAAAAGATGGAGGGAAAAATTTTGGGAAAGGGAAAATAGAAGTGCGTCCCTACACTGTAGGGGGGGCGCCTGCTGGTCACCACGCCGGGGGACACACACTGTGGACCCGAAAACACAGCAAATGTGAATGTAAGCAAACGTAAACTGAGATTCAAATTTAAAGGGAAATATCAGTGAGATAAGCGAGGATTGTGTGGAAATCTGCAGTAAAACAGCACTCGTCCCTTTACCCATCAGGGCGGATTTTATCCCTTTCAGTATAAACAATCATCTAAAGGGGAAAAAAGCAGCATGATGGGGCTCGACACCCAGGGGGTCCCCCGCCACTTGAAAACCTCAGGTCTATCCAAGGTGGGTAAAGGGGAAAAGAAGCCCGCCTCTGGCGCGACACGTCAAGACACATCTGGCGAAACCTCTGAGCCCCAACGATGGTTACCCAGCAGCAAGTAGGTACCCGGGTGTTAGCCGATGGGGTGGGTCGTCCCGGGGACAAAATTAACCCAAATTTCCCAAATGTTGCAAACCAGGGGTTTTTATTGTAGTCATGATGTCAGCTATGGTCTGTATAAAGGGGATATATACGGTAGAAATTAAAAAATTTTTTTTATTTTTATTAGAATTACAATTTTACAGGCCTATCCCTCACGCCAAACCCGGGAAAGTTTTGACTCAAAGAAAACCCTCCCTCTTTTAGGTTTATGTGGAAGGAAAGCCAAACGAATGTGTGTGAAGCACGTTAGATTGTTTGCCGGAGGACCCCCCAGGTCTGTTTCTTTCCCCGGGAGAAGTTTTCTTTGCCCCCTGTTTTTTATGAGACAGATGGTGGTACAGAGAGACTAGAACCCAAAACCCTTTAGTACTCGCCCCTTTTATTACCAGGGACTCGGCCCGAGATGCCTCAACTACCAGACAACTTGTGAGGAGAGAAAAAAGAATGGGAAAGGGGAGAAAAGGAAGAGGGGAGGGAAAGGGGATGAGAGAAGGGAATGAAGGAGAAGAATTAGAGAGGGAGAGTGGAAGGGTGGACGAAGGAAAGTAAGCAAGAGAGGGACAAATAAAGGAGAAAAGGAAGGGGAGCGAGTTGTTTAAAAAAAAAATAGGGGAAAAGGGAGAAAGTAAAAATTCCAGGCTCCATTAGAAAGCCAAAAAGTCCCTTTATGAGGTTACGGGGTTTCCCAACTTCAAGTTACTTGAAAAAGTTGCGAGATTTCCGCTTTAGTTACTTTTCCGGGTGAGGGGAAACATAACCCCGCTTGATCAGCTCTAGTGTTACAGCAAAAAGGTATTTACTGAAAAGACAAAAAGTAAATGGAGTAACTTACGTGGGGGTACCGGGCGTCCCCCCGTTTCCCCGTTAACGGTAGGGGCAGCGGCGTGGGTGGGTCGGGTGGCGTGCTAAAACGACATCGTCGTCCCCCCTTTCACACCATCTTCGAATTTTGACGGAGCGATGGCTTGACCCGACGCCGCTGTTTGGCCTGTTTCTTAGTCTGGACAACATGGCGGCTGCGGAAAGTGTGGGGGAGCGCAGAGAGCAACAAGGTGCTTGGGTAGCTTTTACCCAGCAACTGTTACGACTGTGGTACCTTTGGCCCCCCCCTCTCCCCCCCTCTCTTTTTCCCCCCCTTTTCTCTATATTCTCCTTTTCAAAGGCTTTTTTTTTAATGTTTACTTTTCAATTTTTCCCCTTTGTTTTCTTTTTTCCACTGCTTTAAATCTCCTGGTCTGTCTGTGGTGTTATGTTCTATGTCCAAATTAAAGTGCTTCACTGTATTTTTTATATGTCAAAACACTACACTTTCTCTTGGTTTAAAACTTCCCTGTTATAAAGGCTTGGTTAACACTAATTTCCTGGTTAACAACCCTCGCAAAAAGAATTTTGGTTACGGTGTGAGATCTTCTTCCTCGATGCAGTAAAACAAGGTGCTGAGACCTTGTCACCAGAAATGCAGTCAAAAAGGGTGTGGGGCCCTTGTTATTTGCATTGTCAACAAGGTGCTGGGACCTTTCCACAATAAAATTTGTTCCAAGTGTTTTTAAGCCTTCAACGTAACTTCTCGCTTTAAAACAAGATTCTCATGGGTAACATTTCACCAGAACAAACTGCAGCCCGGTACTTCGGCTCACACCTGGTCACCTAACTACTACATGCGCGGGCCCATGTGTGCTTGTGGCACCTGCGGCCCCCAGTGCCTTTCCCAACCCTCCCAACCTTGGCAGGCTTATCACTGCCCAATATTGCAACCAGAATCCCAACATTTCAAATTTATCAGAGGCATTACACTGAGAAAGGCTGTTTCTCCTTTTCCCCCGGTTGAGGGATGATCACCTCAAATGTTTTTTCTCCAAGGTGATGGACTGATTACATCATATTTATTTCATAGTCCCCTGTTTGCCTTATTTGACTGAAGAAGGTACTGTGTAGGCAAAAAGTTTCAATAAAGATACTCAACTGTTGCACATGTGTCTTATGATCCGAAATCGTAATGCAGATTTCAAAAAAGTCATACCCGGGTGGGGATAGAACTCGCGATCAGAGTTTTTTTATGACTTGAAGTGGGGTTTTTATCCCCACCCCAAAGGGTTTGGGTTTTTGTATTTAATCTTCGACTGTTTGGGAATTTCCCCTTACCCCTGAAGTTTGGTCCTTTCACTTAACGAGTCCCCTCCCTTTTGTACTCTTTACATCCCATTTTTTATGATCAGTATTTTAGTGCCATGAGGGATCCTCCGTACACTGCGGGCTTCACGGTGAAGTTTCAAGGAAAACCTTCCCGTGGCCCCCGTATTGTAATAACACGATTGTAAACCCCGGAACGGGGGGGGGTTTGAAAACCGTGGCAAGTGGTCCCGTGGGTTCAGGCTTTTTTTGAAAAAAAATGAGGGACACCAACACAACACACACACAGAGTTGTCAGGAAGTGGATTACCCTAGAGAGTGAGTGTGGGGGGGAGGAACCAAAATATTTTTAAGAGAGGTCCGAAAAGCTCAGGGAGCAGAGGACCAAGTAGCTATCAGGAAAAAAGGGGGGCCCAGGAGCTATAAATCGCCCCTGAAATCACAAACGGGGAGTACAAATGGGGGGCATACGCCAGGAAAGGTGGGGGATTTTGGAGTACCAGATGTTTTACCCAGAGGTTGTGGGGGGCGAGACGTTCCCTGGGACTTCGACCCCGCCTGCCTCTCTTTCCCCCGGAGTGTCAACCAGACAGCCAGACAACTCCCTTTCCCTTAGTATTGTGTTTGAATAACGTGGTGTGGCATCAGTCTAAAAGTTTCCCAGCATCATACCACTTAACCCCGTCACTCCTCAATACCACACGTCACTCCCATCAATACCAAAAAGTCACTCCCCTCAGCCCCAATTGTCATACCATCACCCCCACACGTCATACATCACCCCCACACGTCATCCTCACCCCCCCAACGTCACTCTACACCACCACAGTCACTACTATCACCCCCAACGTCATATATCCCCCACCCACGTCATACTATCACCCACCGCACTACTATCACCCCACGTCATAACCCATCAGACCCACGTCATACCACCAGCCCCCAAACGTAGATATTTATAAAGTCTCACGAGAAAAAATTAAAAAGACAGGCATCAATATCTGTCCCCATTCATCCAAAAACCGGCGAACAATTAACTCCATAAAAAATACTTAACTATTTTTAATAATACTGGAAAAGAAACCGGGGTTAACTGTGTGTATATATCGACCCCTCTTCCGGGGCCCTCTTCAAGAAGGGGGGTCGAGTATACAGTTTAATTAATCTCCAGAGTTTTTTTTGTCCAGTGGTTATTTTTAAGCACAAGGTTTAATTTTTCACATTGTCTATAAAGACAAAACAAGATATTTTAAATGGAAAGGAAATTGGTACTAGTTTGTGTTTGTACTAGAGTTGGTTTTTGTTACAGGCAGGGAAGGGGAGCGCATGAGGGGAGCCTGTGTGTTGCAGGCAGGGAAGGCAGCGCATGAGGAGGCCCGTGTGTTGCAGGCAGGGAAGGGAGCGCATGGGAGGCCTGGGTTGAGGCAGGGAAGGCGCGCATCAGGGGCCTGTGTGTTGCAGGCAGGGAAGGCAGCGCATGAGGAGAGCCGTGTGTTTCAGGAGGGAAAGGGGCAGCACGAGGGAGCCTGTGGTTGCAGGCAGGGAAAGGCGCGCATGAGGGGCCTGTGTGTTGAGGGAGGGAAGGCGCGACGAGGGGCCTGTGTGTTGCAGGGAGGGAAGGCAGCAGCAGAGGGGGCCTGTGGTTGCAGGGAGGGAAAGGCGCAGCACGAGGAGGCCTGTGTGTTGCAGGCAGGGAAGGGAGCAGCAGAGGAGAGCCTGTGGTTGCAAGCAGGGAAGGCAGCGCACGAGGAGAGCCTGTGGTTGCAGTCAGGGAGGCAGCGCCGAGGAGAGCCTGTGTGTTTCAGGCAGGGGAAAGGGGCAGTGAGGGAGCCCGTGTGTTGGGCAGGGAAAGGGAGCAGCATGAGGAGGCCTGTGTGTTGAAAGGGGGGAAAGGGGCAGCATGAGGAGAGCCCGTGTGTTGCAGGCAGGGAAGGCAGCAGCATGGGAGAGCCTGTGTGTTGCAGGCAGGGAAGGCAGCGCATGAGGAGAGCTGTGTGTTGCAGGCAGGGAAGGCAGCAGCATGAGGGGAGCCTGTGTTTGCAGGCAGGGAAGGCGCAGCAGGGAGAGCTGTGTGTTGCGGAGGGGGCAGCAGGAGGAGGCCCGTGTGTTGCGGCAGGGAAGGCAAACGCTGAGGGAGCCTGTGTGTTTCAGGCGGGGGAAAGGGAGAGCATGAGGAGCCTGTGTGTTGCAGGCAGGGAAAGGGAGCAGGAGGAGAGCCTGTGTGTTGCAGGGGGAAAGGGAGCCAATGAGGAGAGCCCGTGTGTTGCAGGGAGGGGAAAGGAAGGGGCATGAGGAGAGCCTGTGGTTGCAGGAGGGAAGGCGCAGCATGAGGACCCGTGTGTTGCAAGCAGGGGGGGAGAGCATGAGGAGGCCTGTGTGTTTAGGCGGGGAAGGGGCAGCTGGGAGAGCTGTGTGTTGCAGGCAGGGAAGGCAGCAGCATGAGGAGAGCCTGTGGTTGCAAGCAGGGAAGGCGCAGCAGAGGGAGCTGTGTGTTGCAGGCAGGGAAGGCAGCAGCATGAGGAAAGCCGGGTTTGCAGGCAGGGGGAAACAGCAGCATGAGGAGAGCCCGTGTGTTAAGCGGGGAAGGCAGCAGATGAGGAAAGTGTGTGTTTCAAGAGGGAAAGGGAGCAGAGAGGAGAGCCTGTGTGGGTTTCAGGAGGGAAGGCAGCAGCATGAGGAGGCCTTGGTTGCAGGCGGGAAGGCAGCAGATGAGGAGACCCCGTGTGTTGCAGGCAGGGAAAGGGAGCAGATGAGGGGAGCCTGTGTGTTTCGGCAAGGGGAAACAGCACATGAGGAGGCCTGTGTGTTGCAAGCAGGGAAAAGGGAGCAGCATGGGGAGAGCTGTGTGTTTCGCGGGAAGGCAGCAGCATGAGGAAAGCCCGTGTGTTGCAGGCAGGGAAGGAGCAGCCCCGAGGAGAGCCCGTGTGTTGCAAGCAGGGAAGGGAGAGATGAGGAAAGCCCGTGTGTTGCAAGCAGGGGAAGGGAGGCATGAGGAGAGCTGTGTGTTGCAGGCAGGGGAAGGCCAGCATGAGGGAGTGTGTGTTTCAGGCAGGGAAGGGGCAGCTGGGAGAGCCCGTGTGTTTCAGGAGGGAAGGCGCAGCTGAGGGGGCCTGTGTGTTGAAGCAGGGGGAAGGGGCAGCATGAGGAGAGCCTGTGTGTTGCAGGCAGGGAAGGCGCAGCATGGGGGCCGGGGTGTTGCGGCAGGGAAGGGAGCACATGAGGAAGGGCCCGTGTGTTGAGGAGGGAAGCGCAGATGAGGAGGCCTGTTGGTTTTCGGGGGAAGGCGCAGCATGAGGAGGCCTGTGTGTTGCAACAGGGAAGGGGGCAGCTGAGGAGGCCCGTGTGTTGCAGGCAGGGAAAGGGAGCAGCATGAGGAGAGCCGTGTGTTTAGGCAGGGGAAGGGAGCAGCAGAGGGAGCCCGGGTTTTTGCAGGCAGGGGAAGGGCAGGTGGGAGAGCTGTGTGTTGAGGAGGGAAGGCAGCAGCATGAGGAGGCCGGTGTTGCAGGCAGGGAAAGCACAGATGGGGAGAGCTGTGTGTTGCAGGCAGGGAAGGCAGGGGGATGAGGGAGCCTGTGTGTTGCAGGGGGGAAGGCAGCAGCATGAGGGGAGCCTGTGTGTTGCAAGCGGGGAAAGGCCCGCAGCAAAGAGGAGAGCCCGTGTGTTGCAGGGGAGGGAAGGCGCGTGAGGAGAGCCGTGTGTTGCAAACAGGGAAGGCCCGCAGCATGAGGAAGCCCGTGTGTTGCAAGCAGGGAAGGCGCAGCATGAGGAGGGGGCCTGGTGTTGAGGCAGGGAAAGGGCCAGCATGAGGGGGCCTGTGGTTGCAAGCAGGGGAAGCAGCAGATGAGGGGCCTGTGTGTTGCAAGCAGGGAAGGCAGCAGCATGGGAGAGCCCGTGTGTTGCAGCGGGAGGCAGCAACAGCTTCCCCCATTAAACCCAGACTAAAGAAAAGGGAGCCACGTTTACGTAGTTAAAAACCACCTAGTTGCAAAAATGGCTGATAAACAACATTGATGACGCTAGTTTAACACCCACGACTGAAGGAGGGCCATTAAAGGGTGCTTTGGGTGTACATCTACCCCCACATTATTAATACATACTTAAAAATAATATTTTTATATATATATATATATATATATATATAATATTATATATATTTATATTTTTATATATATATATATAATATATATATATATATAAAATTTAAAAAAAACACACACCCACACAAAACCCCCACACCCCCACAACAACACACACACAAGTATGCCCCACGGGAGAGGTTAAGGGAAATCAACCGACGACTTGGAGGGCAGGAGAGAGGGGGGGACATGATAAGAATACAAAAAAACTGAGAGGAATTGACAAAGGGGGCAAAGACAGGATGTTTTAGAGATGGGGGAACAGCAAAAGGGGGACACATTTGGGAAGTTAAAGACACAGATAAATACGGGATGTTAGGAAGTATTTCTTCAGCCACAGAGTAGTCGGGAAAGTGGAATAGTTTGGGGAAAGGATTTTGTGGAGGCAGGATCCAAAATAGTTTTTTAAACAAAAGGTATGTAAAAAATCACGGTTCAGGGGGGACCAATAGCGCAGTGAAAAGGGGGGGCAGGAGCTCGGATCGACCCTGAAAATTTAAATGGTGAGTACACAACCCCCAAAACAACACACCACACACAAACAAGAGAGTGAGGGGGGGTGGATTGCATTTTCTTGGACGAAGAAGGCGTTTGACACCCGTACCAAACCAAAAGATTAGTCAAAAAAATGGAGGGGGCCAAGCAGGATAAAAGGGGGAAAGGGATACAATGGACGGGAAAATTTGTAGGAAAACAGCAGCGGGTAATGGTAGTGGGGGTGTCAGAGTGGGCACCTTTTGACCAGGGGGTCCCCCCGGGGGGCAGTCCTAGGACCGTGCTGTTTCTGGTATTTTGAACGACTGACAGAAGGAATTTAAAATCTGAGGGGTTACTGTTTGCAGTGACGAAGTTGTGAGAAGAATTCATTCGATCGAAGACAGGAGAACTACAAAGGGATGGGACAGGCTGAGACTGGCCCGCAATTGGCTCCTGGGTTCACCCCACAAGTGCAAGTCATAAGTTTGGGGGAAGGGCAAAGAAGACGCAGTGGGGTTTCAGTTGGGGGCCAGAGACTAAAAACCCTCACCAAGGAAAAAATTTTGGGGGTGGTTAAAAACCGGGGCACTTCCTGAAGCGAATCAACCAAATAATGTGCAGCTTTGGGGCCCCTTTTTGCAAATAGAACAGCTTTCCCGACATCTTAATAAGGATCGTTCAGGCCCCTGTAACGTGTACTTTTAGGCCCATATTGGGTATGGGCACCATTTTGGGAAACCCACCCTAGCCAAGCATGTAAAAAAAATTTGAGAAAGTGAAAAGGTTTGCCAAAAAGACTGCCCCAGGTAAGAGGTTGTCTACGAGGAGGGGTTTAAGGGGAAAAATCAACCTGACGCACTGGAGGAAGGAGAGATGGGGGAAGGGATAACGATTAAAAAATATGAGGGGAATTGAAAGGTGGAAAAAGCGGATTTTCCCAGAATTGGACACAGAACAAGGGGACACAGTTGGAAGCTGAAGAACAGATGAATAAAGGGATTTTGGGAAAGTATTTCTTCGCCACAAGTATCAGGAAGTGGAAAAGTTTGAGAAGAGTTTTGTGGAGGCAGGATCCTAATGTTTAGCAGGGGTCGAAAAAGTCTTGGTTCAGGGAGGTGACCTATTGCGACCAGTGAGGGGCGGGGCCCAGGAGCTTGGATCGCCCCCTGCAACTAAACTAGGTGGGTACACCAACCAAAACACGCGCAAACACACCACACACCACACACACACACCACCACACACCACACACACACACACCCCCCGGTTGTACTTCCGAGATGGGTTTAAAAAAAACCTACTATACTTCCATTAGGGGGGTTTTTTAAAATGTACTTTTAAACCCATGACTCGTTAAAAAACCCCGTTGAATATTTTGAGCATTAAAATCACCGACACCACCGCATCGGAAGTGTTTCCGATAGAATCACTTACCGCAGATCCAAATAATTGTGCGGGCTTGCAGGGTGAGGATTTTCCAAAAAAATAAGCCGCAATATCCCAGTAATACCCGGTTAATACCCGAATACCAAGACATACCCCCGGGTTCTTACCAAACCAAACCTGGCTTACATACAAAACATACCCTGGCTTAATACCAACAATACCTGGCTTCACAACTACAATTTTCCCCGGGTTACCAAATACACATACTGGCTTTCACAACATACAATACCCCGGGTTACATACCCAAACTCAACTGTTTAAAAAATATATTCGCTATCTAGCCTTGTCGTTCTGAAGGGGAGAGATACGTTTCTGTAAAGCAAAAAACAACAATTTGTTTAGTCGAAAAATAAGGGGAGAGAGAGAGGGCGGTTGGGGTTTTTCATAGTTGTTAAGAACCAGGATGGGCAACAGTGATCCGTTCAGTGTGCAACAACAGCAAAAAAAAAAAAAAGGTGGAAGAAAAACATGATAAACTGTGTGTAGGGTTTTCATGTCAGCTTCATGAGTGAAAAATGACAAAGCTCTAATAGAGTGAAAAAATGGTATGATAAAATCCCTACAGTGCAAATTCCAAAAAAAAGGTTATTACCGGGAAAAATGGACTTGAGCTCCATAGTTTACGGGAAGCTGGAGCAGACTAAGACTGTCTGCCAGAAGACAAGTGCACGCTCCCCCAGTCATTCCCCGATCATGCCCCCCCTGCCTAAATGGACTAGGTGCTGCTAGACCATGCCGGTGATCATATGTATTGCCCGGATGGGACCGGGTCCAGGCCAGGGGGTAAAAAACACAAACACAAAAGCAAAAATTAAGTTTGAAAATTGCAATTAAGTGACTAAACGTGGGGGACCAAGACTTTTCAACCCCTCCCCGTTTTCTTCAAGAGGGAAAATTTGCAAGTTTTTTAGTCTGTCCCGATCAGCCCGGGGTTTTAGTGCATACGTTGAAAATTGTATGACAAGCCCCCAAAAAACCCTGGTTTATAGGTTCCACCAGGAGGTAGGTCTGGGACCCGGGCCCCAAGGGGGATCTTGAAGCATCGCCAGGTGACCCCAGGAAGGGTCTTCAACAAGTCACTGGAGCGGAAAAAAAGCAAGAATGTCGTTTTTTTAGTGTTGAGAGTCTTGTTAATACAGGAAAACTGACCCGTCCCTAGACCAGCTTTTTCTCTCTCAAGCCCGTAGCCGCCCCTCATGACCCAGCTGTTCTCTTCAAGAATTAGGCCCCTCATACCAGCTGTTCCCTCTCAAAAAACGAAAAGCCGTCCCCAGCCCCAGCTGTTCCCCCTCAGAATGTAGCCGTCCCTCATGACCACTTTTCCCCTCTAAAGAACGAGCCGTCCCTCATGACCAGCTTTTCCCCTTCAAGAACTGTACCCGCCCCTCTGACCCAGCTTTTCTCTCCGGGGAACTGTAGCCGTCCCTCAAAACCCACTTTTCTCTTCAAAAACTGTGCGCCCCTCATGCCCCAGCTGTTCCTCTCAAGAACTTGCCGTCCCTCATGCCCCAGTGTTCTCTCCAAGAATTACCGTCCCTCATGACCCAGCTGTTTTCTCAAGAACTGTACCCGTCCCTCTGACCAGCTTTCTCTCTAAAGAACTGTAGCCGCCCCCTCTGCCCCAGCTGTTCTTCTCAAAAAATGAGCCGCCCCTCATGACCCCTTTTTACAAAAAATTAAATACTAATGTAAACTAGAAAGTCCTACTCTTGAAGCCGCCAGGGGCCAGGCTCGTGAGGTCTTTTCCCAAAATTTTTAAATATTATAAAATTTGTAAAAAAATTTGGGGAAAGAAGCCCCCCCCCCCCCCCGGGGAGCAGATGATTCATGGTATATATATATGTGTATGTTAAGGTTCCCCAAGACCACATCCTGCACGGGTCCCAATCTTGCGAGACCCGTCTTGGTCCGATGGAAAAAGGTTTCCCCAAATGATGCACGCATGCCGCTCAAGCCCCCCTCTGGTCAGTTCAATGGTCTTCATAGCGGCACCATATGAAATATGGACACTGAAGGGGAGGAGGATATGTCATTATCACAGGTAACACTTGTCTGGTTCTTTGACCCCAGGGTACACAGGGGCCAAGTCAACTCGGGTCCTTTTCGGGGGGGAAATCACCCCTATTTGCCTGCGGGTTTCAGTAGCTTCGCATCAAAAGATAGTGTTTAGGGGCCCGGGGAAAACGTCTGACAGTACTGGAATCCCCTCAGCCTTGTCTACCATATTTTGGCTGTGGGGAAACCCAAACGAACCCGATGGGGGGGGGTACACCGCTCTGGCCAGCTTCTTTTCATAGGGAGGGGGTTTCCCGGAGTCGTGCTCGGTCCCCACTGTTGAGATGGGGTTCATAAGACCCCCCCATAATTTTTCGTGGTCTGGCAGCCACCAGTTTGGTCTTCGGGGGCTATTGGGGGACAGTAATCCCACATGTGGATAGTCTGTTGTCCCTTGGGCGTTTCTTTGCCCCCTTTTTTCCCCGGATGCCGCATGGCGGGGGATCCATTCAATGTCGATCTATTCCCCTGAACTTCTAAGGCTGTCATTATGTCGGATCGATGTGATAAGGTGAACATTATCCTGGGGTTTGAGGAGGGGAGAGGGATTGATTGCAGGGGTTGGAAATTCAACTGAGACGGGTCGGAGTCGATGTCGTAGGGATGTGACAATGCCTGTGAATCGCCACCGCTCAGCTTGAAGGATCGTGCAGTGGTCAGGGAGTCCCCACCCTTTGTTGTGCCATTGGGGACAGTGCTGTTGTTTTTTTCCTGTCGGGTCGACAGAACCATCTGTAAAAATTACATGCACATGTGCCTTCCCTCTGCCATCCCAGCTTGCCAGCATGATTGCTGAGGGGTCTTGACTGCAAGCGTTTAGGATGGGTAGCTTATGATGCAAACCGGTGGATCTGGGCGCCAGGGAGGTGGGGGGGGTACCCAGAAAAAGGAGGTCACAACTCTTCCCCAAAGAGCCGGTACAGGCCAGTTTCCCGCCAGCAGCACAAACAACGAACCCGGGAGTAGTCTGAGAGTGGGGGATGTGACATGGTTGTTAATATCAGCCCCCTTGTGGGGTACCTTGCTGCCGGTGAGAACGTGGTCACTTTGCAGGCGTTTATGTATTTACTCTGTCACCCAAGGGAAAGGGAACCCGGGGGCCTCAGACTGAGACATACTGTGTTGGTCCAGATGGGGGACCAAGCAAGTTCTTATCCCCTGGTTTTGTCGACCTCCACCCTTTGTGCTCTGGGGGAAGAGATGAGTAACCCCGGGTGCACCGAGTCAATGACGAGCGTATAGCTTGTTTTAAGTACAAGCGAAGTAAATCTTTGCTTGCCCCTCACGGTGCCTGTCAGGTTCATGGTTGGTCTGAGTAGAGCAGTGCCCGACAACTCGGCCTGTTTTTAAAAGGTCAGTTTTTTATAATGTAGTTTCCCCAAGTAAGGTAGGAGCCTGTCCATAAGTTCTTTTCCCTGAATAGTATCTATTACAGGATCTGGCCCCTTTAAAATATTGCAAGAGATTTCTGCCGAATTTTGAGGCCTATTCCTTGCAAGATGCGAATTAGGTCCAAAGCTCTCGGGCCCTGTCGTTCAAAAATTGCCTTTCCCATTCACACGAGTGAAGATTATCAGCATAGCTGAGGAGTGTGTCCCCTATAAAGGGGAAGGCTCACAATTCCTGCATAAAATGTTAACAGGGTAGGATGAGCAACCTTGTGGGTCCCTTTTTCCCGGGTTTTTTAAAGAAAGAGTATGCCCCTGAAAGCTCACGCCTGCCTGCCCCTAAGGTGGACTATCTGGGCCCGGGGGCGCCCCTTTGATTCCCTTCCGAGTAGTATTCCAAAATTTGCTGGGGGGGGCTAGCTCAAATGCCTTTTAAAGGTCGACGTAGACGACGATACAGGTTTTTTGTTTATCAGCAATCGGGGCTTATAGAGGGGTTATGCACTTGCGTTCCCACTCCTTGGTGAAGCCAAAATGTGATGATGGGGGCCCAAAGTTTCCATAGGAGGCGGTTTAACACCATCCTTCAGCGTCTTGGCTAAGCAGTGGCGCGATAGGGGTCCATACTCCTGGGTCCTTGGGTTTGGGTTTTAATACGTTTGAGCTTTTTTCCCAAGCTGCGGGAGTGCCCTGGCCCCTCCACGACTTGTTAATGACGTCTAGTATGGGCCTCCCCCCACTTGCCCCGCCCCTGAATCATGGAGTACGTCACCCACGAGCCCGGGGCAGTGTCACCCGTGTTCTTAATGGCCGTCGGAGTTCAAGTCCGTGAGGTCTAATCAGTCACATCTTCCCACCACATAGCTTGTATCGTTTGCTGGCGCTGTGGCGAAAATCCGTTGTATATTCCCGGATGTCCTGTGGGAGCTGAGTGGGTCCCCGGGAAGTGAAAAGCTCCACTGTTTTTTTGCTTCCCGGGGTGGGGTTGGGTTGTGGGGCCTCGGCTTGCTCTTTCCAGTTGCTATGTTGAGCTTGCCCCATATTCGATAAGGTGGTGTGATGCCTAAAAATTGGCACCATCCGCCATTTCTCAGTTTTTTCTCAGAGTTCTGCGGCATGCGCACAATGGCTCTCGGTTTCCTGTTCTCTGTGTAGGGTTAGCCCGTTTAGTCCTAAAAGAGTTGATGCGGGGGTTCTGCTCCCGCACCTGTCGTGTAGAAACCCCCAGTCCTTTTGTGGTGCGTCCTGCGAACTTCTTGGAATTTCGCACTCTGCTGTGGATGAGAACAGTGATTGTCCGTTCAGCCGTATCACAGTTCAAAGAGAGTATGTGGCCACCAGTCATGAAAATAATCCTGGGGAAAACCCCTTCCCCTTTGGCCCCCTTTTTCGTCCCCCTCAGGAGGGCAGCACAACTGTTGGGGGCCCGTGTGTTGAAGGGGTGATCACTGCAAAGTGGTCCTGACAAGGTGAAAGGGATTTCCCATGTGGCTCCTGCTGCGGTTGTCTTGACCCAAAGGTAAGGTCGAAGGGAGCCACCCAAAAGGTGTGTGGGGGGCTCCATTGTTTAGCAATTTACCTCTGGAATATCGTGTAGGCCTTGCTATGTGCTGCCAGCAGCAATGGTTGCGATGAGAGGCAGCATTGGGTGGTGTGGTTTTAAATCTCCCCCAACAATAATACACTCGGGCGTGCTAGTGCGGGGCTCTGCAAAAGTCGAGGGTGTGTCTTGGGTTCTTGTAGATGTTATAGATGTAATGGGCGCCCCGGTGTGTGCACAAGGTGGCCTGTACCCGACATCCCCCCCCACGTCCCCAAGGGTGGCTATAACCCGTGAGGTTTGTATTGGAACAAATACAGCTGTTCCCCTTTCAGTGAACGCCCGGGTCCATGTGCCGAAAAATTTCCCGCAAAACCGGGATCTTGGCACATGTCGGGGGAAATCAGAGTTTTTGTACAAGACGATGTCAACCCGAAACCCCAATTATGCCTCCAGCAAAAGGTGCTGTTTGCTCCTTTGGCCCTGAATGTTCCCTTTTAGAAACCTTTGGGGGGTGATTTGGTACCAAAATATTCCCTCGCGTTGTTTCGAGCTGGGGAACTGAGTCCTGCCCCTTCTGAGAACCTGCAAATTCATGGCATCCCCTGTCCCTCCCCGGGCGCAGCACACTCGGCGTTTGCCTCTGCCGGAAAGTGTTTGTTGTTCCTGGAGTTTATTTTTGTTTGCAAATAAATCCGTGAACACCTTGAGTGCTACAGATCCTCCCCGGTGAGAGCCCGATTTGGGGTTGGGGTTTGAAACGTGGATTTATCTGGCTGTTGTGGGCTGTAGGAACCGGGGTTGGGTTTCTTTATTTTAGCACCGGTTTGGGTTTTTGTGTTGGGTAGCCCGGATTGTGGTGAGGTGCGTTGGTCTGCAAAACGCCTGTGCCCGGGGAAGGAGTGCCTGGTTGTGGCTATGGCCGGGGGGGGCTGTTTGTGCCCTGTGACGCATTGCCAGATGCACCCCGTTGACGCCTCGTTCCTCTTGTTTTTGTTTCTTCTTTTAGGTAGTGGTGCAGGGGGGTTCTTGACCTTTACGCCTGGTTTTTAGACTTTGAGGGGTTGGGAATTCTGGGCATTGACTTGGGTTAGCTGCTGAGAGATCTGGCAGCGTTTTGACCCATCGTTGCTGAGAGTGATGATCCCTCGTAGCCCGTTGCGAGTTCTTGGGTCTTCCAGACTCCTTGATTTTTGGCGAGCCCCTTTGGGGGGTCGAGGATTTTCCCGGCATGATGTTTTTTTGCCTGCAGTTTGGGCATTGTGGAGTGGGTGGGGATGCATTTTTTGTTGGTGATGCTTCCTCGGTAGGGTGGTGCTGGCTGCAGACACCCCAGATTCTCTGTTCGGACAGAGTTTCACCCCGGGGTCCATAACGCTGCACTTGAAACGCGAATGGTTTGCTGTGAAGGTCCTGACATCGTACTTGCCCCCCCAACCCAGGTCCAGCTGGGGTGGGATGTCCTACATGTGAAGAGGACCTTCGGGTTGGTGCGTTTCCTGCGTCTTTGCCTTTAGACGTTGAGCTGACACCACCTGGGGGGTAAGTGCTACTGCCTCGATGGGCACTCACGGGTATCGCTCATACCCTTTTTGGGGTTTTGGAGAGTCCAGTTCCTCCAGGGGAAAGAGCGATCCTCCATGATCTTTTCAAGGTGGTATACATTTTTCCTTTTTGAGAGTCCAATATTGGTTCTCCCCAAATTGAAAAATATCTTGAACTTTAGGGGTTTTGTCGTGATTTCCCGGATGAAAAAACGCCTAGGGGTTCTGTGGTCCCCCTAAACTTCACCTTGAATTTTCCGGTCGGTAGTGGTTGCTGCCCTTGGACGGACGGGGCTTTTTTGTCCACAGTGTTCCCTCCTGTTACTAAGACACAGCAAAAAAAATCCATACTTTCACTACAGAGGGAGGAACCCAAGAAACCATCAGGGATTTCCCAAAATGGAAAAACCTGTCAGACAAAGCTTATGGTTTTTACAATGAGCTTTCCCGTCCAGTATCTTAACTGCCTTTTTTTTTTTAAAAAAAAATGAAAAAATGCATAAAAAATTGAAGAGCGGGTGTTAGAAGGTTTTTTTACGTGTATTAAATTTGAATGCACGTCTCAATCGCTTTACAAAAAAAAATAGCAATCACTACAGAGAACAGCTTATAAGAAAGTTTTGTAAATAAAAAACGCAGGACGCCGGACTGCAGCATCGTCAGTCTGTCTTTAAACAGTATCGTCAGTCCGTCTATAAGCAGTTCGTCAGTCACGTCTATAAGCGTTTCGTCAGTCACTTTTAAGCAGTTTTTCAGTCACGTCATAAACTATCGTCAGTACGTCTATAAGCAGTATCGTCAGCCCACATTATAACAGTATCGTAGCCAGTCTATAAGCAGTATCGTCAGCCCATTATAAGCAGTTCGTCAGCCAATTATAAGCGTATGTCAGCCCCATTATAAGCGTATCGTCGACGTCTATAAGCAGTATCGCGTCAGTCTATAAGCAGTATCGTCGCCACATTATAACATATCGTGCCCGTCTATAAGCGTATGTCAGTCACGCTAAAAGCGTATCGTCAGCCCCCATCTTAGCGTATCGTCAGCCAATCTATAACAGTAATTCAGTCAGTCTATAAAGTTCGCAGCCACATCTATAAACGTATCGTCAGCCACATCTATAAGCAGTATCGTCAGCCACATCTATAAGCAGTATCGTCAGTCACGTCTATAAGCAGTATCGTCAGCCACATCTATAAGCAGTATCGTCAGCCACATCTATATAGCAGTATCGTCAGCCACGTCTATAAGCAGTATCGTCAGCCACGTCTATAAGCAGTATCGTCAGCCACGTCTATAAGCAGTATCGTCAGCCACATCTATAAGCAGTATCGTCAGCCACATCTATAAGCAGTATCGTCAGCACGTCTATAAGCAGTATCGTCAGCCACGTCTATCGACAGTATCATCAGCCGCGTCATCCAAGCCAGAGAGAAACACACAAAAATGCTTTTATCTGCACCTCACATTGAGTAATTGAAGCCTCGTTTGTTTCTGTCGTAAGAGCCGACATGACTCACTCTGGTCACCAGTGCGCGAGATAAACATTTCAAACACTCATACAGACCTGACACTCTTCATATATATGCTCACTGCGTCTAACTTTGAAAAGGAAGCATTTTTTTATTAAAAGCAATTAGATTAAGCACTAGTCTAAATCAAGGCATTTTTAACCATGTGTAATATGGAGAGAAAAAAATAAAAACTTCCTAAAAATGCTAGAAAATAGTTTTAAATTCCAGCCGATACACAATTTGAAATTTCAAGGTGTCGGCCATTTTGTTTCAAGATGGCCGCCAAGTTCTTCATCGATGACCTTTTCCAGTATAAAAGTAAGAGCAACGAATTTTAAATCAAATTTGGTAAAAAATTTAGACGTTCCTGTACATCAACAATTATTGCTATGCTTTCCAGACGGCCGTCAGGCCTCTGTGCAACTGGCCTGAGCTTCAATATCGAGCTAAAGCATATAATACCGAGCAGTTCAGAACGCGGGCGCGTGTAGCTGCACCTCCTAGTATCTGTTTCTTACAGGAACACTTGATATCCTGGCTAATGGAGGCAGTAGGCTGAGGTGCAGATCAACATCACTTGGCAGTGTTGCTTGATCCGTCCCCAGTCACCACGACTGTGTGTGTGACTGTAGAATGTTTACCTTACCCCTGATGCACCTTGCATCGTAGGCATTGGTATGATCTCTACTGAGTAGAGACAACTATTCAGTGAGCACTACGATCTTCTCTATGATCTTAAGTCATCGTCATTGCCTCTAGAAGCTGAGTGTGGTGAAGGTACCAGAGACCTCCACACACACACACACACACACACACACACACACACACACACACACACAACACACACCACACACACACAACACACACACACGTTCCAGGTCTATCATGCTCAGTGTCGACTGTAACGGAGGTGAGATACAACGTGACTATCACAGTGTATGAGCAAATGGGATACCAGTGAGCACAATCCGTTTTCACCAGCTACGCTCACTCGGGATGACAAAATATATTACAACGGTTATACAGCGTAGTTCACTTTGATCAAGAATACCATATTTGTCCTCCATTACTGTTTGCTCGTAAATCCTTCCATCTTTCTCGTTAAGGGTACAAGGGACTTGCATTTTAAGATCCTCTAATCTTCCTCATGTTTCAGATCATATGACGTGGTCTGACCTGGTGGACCCGGTAAGCCAGCTGAAGGTCTCGTCACCATGACCAAAAACTCCAGTTTAGCGGGTCATCGTATGACAAGATCCGTGTGAGGAAACACGTCCTTTTTCCTGGCGAATAAAATACCACCACTGCCAAAACTTAGAGTGCCAGCAGTGCAAACTCTGAACACTTCCTGCAGTCAGACAGTGCTCTGGTAGTTCCTATGTTGATTCCAGTTCAGACTGTACACTAGACTGAGGGTAAACCTTAACGACAGTGATCTAGTACAGTCACTCACCCACCCATTCTTACTCAAGTCACCCATTCCGTCTTATAATTTACATATTCTTCACCTCACACATGCTTCACCTCACACTGCTTCACTTGTGATTCCTCAAATTTTATTACACAGAATAACAGAAGATCTCAATAGCATTCAAGAACCTTAAGAATCTTTAGTATCATTATAGACTATGTATGCCATGTCTAGCAGCGTCGAGTACGCAGCACCAGCATGGAGCCCCGCCCATCAAGTACAATCAAACTCGTAAAAAATCCAAAGGAATGCAACAAAAACTAGTCTCAGAGCTGAGAGGAATACAATGTGGGAAGAAAGTGAGGAACAGAACCTCGTGACCCTGAAGGAGAAGGACCTTGGAGAGATGTGATTAACAACGTACAAAAATACAGAGAATTTCCGAAGTGGATAATACAAGTGAAATACGAGAAAGATGGAAGGAAAACACAGAGGGAAGGAAGACAGAGAGGACTGTAGACACAGACGTAAGGCAGACACAGATGGAAGGTAGACATATAGAAGATAGACACAGGTTAACCTCCAGTTAGACAGGCCTACATAGAAGGTAGAAGACACATAGATGGGATACTATGAAATACCACTGTAAGTGTTGGTAGACCAACGTAATGGAGTGAATAATGAGAGTGGGGTGGAGGCAAACTCACAATGCAGCTTCAAGAATAGACACAGAAAGGATGAACGTTGAAGGAAGACAGCTGAACCAGGATAAAAGAGGGAATCAAGATCCCATAAAAACGACGAGACATTTTCCCTGCAGCCAACGAATTAGCACAAATCAGTACAAATTCTAGAAGTACAAATCGGGGGAGCATGACAATACTAGCTAGATGTCATACTACCATTTAGATTAATACCAGTCAATTATCTGACTTTACCTTTGAAAGATCTCGTTCTTCAAAACGTGTAACACTGAACCTAAACAAGACAACCACAGTTGTTCAATTTTGTTCAAACTCAAATTTTGTGCTCTTGGAAAAGTTCATTAGTGTTCAATACTTGATTGAGGTTTATAAGTGGAAGACAGGAATAATAAAGGGGATGTAAATTAGTGTGCTGATAATATCTAGCCTAGACAGGACTCGCAGCAATGGTTTTAAGTTGGAAAAATTCAGATTCAGGAGGGATATAGGAAAGTACTGGTTTGGTAATAGAGTTGTGGATGAGTGGACAAACTCCCAAGTACCGTTAAGAGGCCAGAACGTTGTGTAGCTTTAAAAATAGGTTGGGATAAATACATGAGTAGATGTGGGTGGGTGTGAGTTAGACCTGATGCTTGTTTCTAACGGGGCGGTTGCCGTGTTCCTCCCTTGAGTCAATGTGACCTGACTGACTAGGTTGGGTGCATTGGCTTAAAGCCGGTAGGGGGCTTGGACCTGCCTCGCTGGGCCCGTAGGCTTCTGCAGTGTTCCCTTTGTTCTTATTTTTTGTTCTTTTTTTTTATGTTTTGCTTTTATATGGT
>NW_026485032.1:0-10092 GCF_026875155.1 Cherax quadricarinatus | reverse complement strand
ATTACCGCCCAATAAGCCTGACCTCAATTGTAGGCAAGTTGCTAGAGTTAATTATAGCTGAGATTATAAGAAGCCATCTCGATAAGCATAGCTTGATTAATGATACTCAGCATGGATTCACAAGAGGCCGGTCTTGTCTATCTAATTTATTAACTTTCTTCAGTAAAGCTTTTGAGGCTGTTGACCACGATAAAGAATTTGATATTGTTTACTTAGATTTTAGTAAGGCATTTGATAGAGTTCCGCACCAAAGACTGTTGAAGAAAGTAGCAGCTCATGGCATTGGGGGAGGGTGCTCTCGTGGATCGAGTCATGGCTCACAGACAGGAAGCAGAGAGTGTCCATAAAATGGGGTTAAATCCGAGTGGGGTTCAGTAACAAGTGGCGTTCCACAGGGATCAGTCTTGGGCCCGTTGTTGTTTATAATATATATCAATGATCTTGATGAAGGAATTGCTAGTGATATGAGCAAATTCGCCGATGACACGAAGATAGGTAGGATAATTGATTCAAACGTAGATGTTAGGGAACTTCAGGAGGATTTAGACAAACTCTACTCTTGGTCAGAAAAGTGGCAGATGCAGTTCAATGTGGATAAATGCAAGGTTCTGAAGCTCGGGAGTGTCTATAACCCTAGCACTTATAAGTTAAATAATGTAGAACTTAGCCATACAGATTGTGAAAAGTACTTGGGGGTTATGGTAAGCAGCAACCTTAAACCAAGACAGCAATGCCTAAGCGTACGTAATAAGGCAAATAGATTACTGGGATTTATATCAAGAAGTGTAAGCAACAGAAGTCCAGAGGTCATACTGCAGCTTTATACATCATTAGTAAGGCCTCACCTAGATTATGCAGCTCAATTCTGGTCTCCATATTACAGAATGGACATAAATTCGTTAGAAAACATTCAGCGTAGGATGACTAAATTAATACATAGCATTAGAAATCTTCCTTATGAAGAAAGATTGAAGACTCTTAAGTTACATTCACTTGTTAGACGAAGAATGAGGGGAGACCTGATCGAAGTGTATAAGTGGAAGATAGGTATTAATAAAGGGGATATTAACAAGGTCTTGAGGATATCTCTCCAAGAGAGAACCCACAGTAATGGATTTAAATTAGATAAGTTTAGATTTAGAAAGGACATAGGAAAGTATTGGTTTGGAAATAGGGTAGTTGATGAGTGGAACAGTCTACCTAGTTGGGTTATTGAGGCTAGGACTTTGGGTAGTTTCAAATTTAGGTTGGATAAGTACATGAGTGGGAGGGGTTGGATTTGAGTGGGACTTGCACATCGGAGCTTGTTTCTTGGGTGGCATTGAAAATTGGGTTGGGCAAATGTTTTGTTAGTGGGATGAATTCTAAAGGACCTGCCTAGTATGGGCCAACAGGCCTGCTGCAGTGTTCCTCCTTTCTTATGTTCTTATGTTCTTGGTTTAGAAAGACACGTAAGCAAACACTATAACATATTTATTAGAAAACGTTTCGGTTCTGGGACCTTGATCACTATAGTGTTTGCTTACGTGTCTTTCTAAACCAACTTGTCGGTATTTATTACCAAGGTTTATACCATCTTATGTTCTTATTCCGAAACGTATCGCCTTCACAGTAGGCTTCTTCAGTCGAATACAGAAAGTAGGCAGGAACAGTAGAGATATAAAGACGATGTAATCAGTCCATCACCCTTGAAGTCATAGATTTGAGATTGGAGAAGTTCAGTTCCATAGTCAGGAATAAATTTAAAGGTGGAAATACATGGATGATTCACTTATTTTATGAATATCCTGTGGAGATAGGTTTAGATACTAGGATCTACACTCTCTTCGAAGCGACAGAAATATAGAAAATACATTGTGAACTTAAAAATAGTCCAGAGGTATAATAAAGGCTAGGTGCTTTGGGTAGTTTCAAATTAGGTTGGAAAATATACATGAGTATTTGATTTGAGTGTGACTTGCACAACATAGCTTTATTTCTTGGGTAGCATTGAAAATTGGGTTGGTTTCATATGTTTTGTTAGTGGATGAATTGTAAAGGACCTGCCTAGTATGGCCACAGGCCTGCTTCATTGTGTTTCTCCCTTCTTATGTCTGATGTTCTTTATGAAAAAACACAAGGATAAAAGTGCAAACTAATGTCACACTTTTAGAAAGGTTACTTTAGTTTTGCAAATGTGTCCTTTTACGGGGAGAGGGTCTGTATTCTACAAACATACATAAAATGCTGTACTTGGTTTGTAATAGGAAATTGATGAAAGAAAAAGTCTCATTGTAGAGTTGCCTGACGCTACACGATAAACCTTGGGTAGTTTAAAATTTAGTTGGATAAATACATTGGGGAAGACGTAGGCAAAATTTGTTCGTTTCATTAACACGAAGTAAACGAATTATCCCAAGCTTTTTCTTGAGAAGGCATTGGAAAATAATATTTGCAATAATTTGTTAGTGAAATGATTGTGAAAGTCGTGCTATTCAAGATTGATTTGAATCTATTCAAGATTGAAGTGACCTGTACTTAGCACAATGCACCTGTAACTTAGCACAGATGCAACCTGTACTTAGCCTGAGATGGAACCCTGTACTTAGCTCAGAGGTGACCGTACTTTGCTCAGAGGTGACCTGTACTTAGCACAGACGTGACCTGTACTTAGATCCAGAGGAAACCTGTAACTTAGCTCAGAGGTGGACCTGTATTTAGCTCAGTGAGTGAACTTGCAATGCACATCAGAGCTTATTTCTATGTAGCAGTTGAAAATTTGGGTTGGGCAAATGGTTTTGTTATTGGGATGAATTGTAAAGGACCTGCCAAGTATGGGCCAACAGGCCTCCTGCACTGTTCTTCCATTCTTATGTTCTTAGTTATGGGCCAACAGTTACTGCAGTTTCCACCATCAAGTTTCTCTTCATGTTCCTCTTTGTAGTATTTGCTAAAGTATATTTTTTTTTTTTATTACAGATCTCTTTTAAAAGATCTAAGTGCTGTACCATCATTGAAGCTAAAACACTGTGTAGTTTTGAAAATTGGTTAGATAAATACAAGAGTGTGAGTTAGACCTGAATAGCTTGCGAATGTAGGAAAGATTCCGTGCTCCTTGTTTTAGTGGATATGAGCTGTAACTGACTAAGTAGAGTCAATGGCATTAGACAGAAAGTGACTAGGTCTTCCCTCGTGGGTCGTGGGGGGGTTCGTGGGCCACTAGGCCTGCTACAATGCTCGATCTTTCTTAAGTTCCTATTCGTGAAGACCTGTTTGTGTGCTCTTGAGTGGTGACCTGTACTTTGAGTGCTGACCTGTACTTAACTCTGTGAAGAAGTGTCTTGTTTGCTCCCGTGGACTGAACCAAGATGCCCTCCATCGAGCAACTTTATCATCAACTTAATGAAGAATTGAGGCATGCGAAGATTGAGTAATACGGCGACTGACCGAAGAAAACAAGAGGATTCGTAGTAGTCCTCCTGTTTCGAGTCCTCAGGTCAAGAGGGATCGTGGGTCATGTTTAGACAGCCAGGGACCCGAAGTTAACGATCAAGAAGACAATGGTAAAGCCAGAAACGATGAAAGAAAGAGACTGCTGAAATAGCGGAAACTCCCGTGGAAACCTCCAACCGAAAAAACGCATTCTCGGAGGCAACGCCGACGAATGTGAGTCTACTACTGGTATCGTCCACGACGAACGACAAACAAGGAAGGTAAGAATATGTTTGTTGTTGGTGATAGCCAGGTTAGATACAAATTGATAGGGCATTCTGCTTGAAGGACAGGAGTACGAGACAAAGGGTATTCTTCCTGGGCTGGGATGGAGGACATTGTTAGCCGGCTTGACAACATCATGAACGGTAATGGGATCAATCCTATTATTTGCCTCAGTGTTTCTGGAGGGCAATGGGGAGGGGGTTGCAAGCGTAGAATGAGGATTTAAGTTAGAAAGTTCAGGACACTAAAGACATGATTAGGAAGCAGGGGGGCGCCCCTGTTTATAGTTTGGCATTTTGCCAAGAAGGATGTGTTGTAATGAATGGTGTGTCCAGAGCAATTGGTATTAATTGTTTGGCTGGATAAATACTGTAGGATAATGCAGTACCATTCATTGAAAACTGGACAACTTCATGGCCGACTGACATGTATGCCCCAGGGATGGGGTTCACTATCCAGTGCGAGTGTGGGGTTTCTTTGCTAACTCATTTAAGGGGGTTGTTAGGACTTAAAGTCTGGATTAGTTTAAAGGTATGGGTTTTTTTGCAGGAAACTGTGAAGTCCAGGGTAGTAATATGAGTACTAGGAGAACAGTAATAGGCAAATGGAAGTGGATAATGTTAAAGCCAGTGTCACTAATTGACAAGGACAGTAATAGGTTAGTGAATAATAGAAAAAATCAGGAAGGTAAAAAGAGAGGAGGTCATAAAAGTTTATTACACAAATAGTCGCCAGTGCAAGGAATACAATGGGCGAGTTGAGACTAGTTGCTAGTGCAGGTATCATAGATGTAATGTGCCATTACTGAGACGTGGTTGTAATTCAAAAAGTCGGGACATGCCTGCAAAATGTCACATTCGGGTTTTAAATTGTTCCAAGAGATAGAACTATGGGGAAAGGGGGGGTGGGGGGGGCATTGTATGCCAAATCGCTTGAACTGTTGCTAAAAACGGGTTTTAAGTCTGAAGTAACCATACGAGCTTTTTGGATAGAATTTTCAAGGGGCAAAAAAAATTTAAATTTTAAGTGTGATTTACCCCCCCAAAAATTTAGAAGGGAAACCAAGGGGGAGATACTATGGGGGAAATTGTTAGGGCCACAAGGCACGATAATGAGAAATTTCTAGGAGCTTTAAACTTTAATTTTTTGTTTGGAATTTTTTTGACGGGGAAATTTAGAATCATACTTTTCTTGAAGAGTTAGGATTGTTTTTTAAGCATTTTGTGACGAACCTACAAGGGGAAAAAACCTGCTTGACTTGTTTGGAAAAAAATGAACCCCTTTTTAAAAATTTAAAGTTTCGAGGAACTGGGTGCTAACGACCAAAAACATTACATTTGAATTGAATGGAAGTATGATATTAGGGATAACCATAACAGCCCCAAATTTTTCGCTTAGCATTACGGGGGCTTAGAGAACACTTATCATTGTTGACTGGGGAAACAAGAGAGCTATCAATATACAGTTTTCAAAAAAATCAGCTGCTCAAAAACGTTTACCCCTTATAAGGATATTGTCAAATAAAAGCCCCCTAAATGGATGAATAATAGGCTAAAAATTCTACTAGGGCATAAAAAGGGAATTTATGGGGTATCAAAGAGGGGAGGGTATCTTTTGAATCGTTATTGGGTTAAGAGGGGGCTTTTAAAAAGGGATAAGAAAAGCAAAAAAGGGGCATGAAATTAAAATTGCTAGGAAATTTTAAAACTAATCCAAAAAATTTTTTTCCCGGATTAAAACAAAATCGAGTAAGAAGGTCCCCTTTAAAAAAACTATCATTTATGACAAAGAGAATGAAATTTTTTTTTTTTTAAATTTAATATTTTTTCTCGGTTTTTCACAGGAAGACAAATAATATCCCCGGGAATTAATTTTTATAGTGGTCAGAAGAAGAAAATTATGTAACACATAGTATGTGAAATGGTTGTGAAGCAGAAAACCCATGAAGCAAAATAAGTCACCGGGGCCTGATGAGGGTTTTTTTAAGGGTTCTTTAAAGGGAAAGCAAAATGGAAGTTGTGAACCATTAACTAATATTTTAATTTATTCTTCAAACAGGTTTTATGTCGATATGTGGAAGATGGGTAATGTAATTCCCTTTTTTTAAAAAAGGGGAAAGCCGTTACCTCAAAATTAAACCCCCAATAACCGCCTCAATTGTAGCAAAAATTTCTAGATCAATTTTAGTGAGATTTAAGAAGCCATCTCGATAAGCAAGCTTGATTTAAAGATACTCCCCCATGGATTCACAAGGGCCCGGGCTTGCTAAAAATTTATTTAAATTTTTCAGTAAAGCTTTTGAGGCTGTTGACCCCGATAAAGAATTGATATTGTTTACTTAGATTTTAGTAAGGGATTTGATAGAGTTCCCCACCCAAAAATGTTGTAGAAATGCGTCTGGCATTGGGGGGAGGGTTGCTCTGGGGATGAGCAGGCCCCAAACAGGAAAAAGGGCCCAAAATTTTTTTAAAAAAAAAAAACCCCCCCCAAAAAAAAAAGGGGGAAATTGGGGTTTTTTTTTGGGGAAAAAAAAAAAAAAAAAAAGGGGGGGGGGTTTTTAAAAAAAATTTTTTTTGGGGGAATTTTAAAAAAAAAGGGAAAAGGGAAGGGGGGGGGGGGAAAAAAAAAAAATTTTTTGGGGTTTTTTAAAAAAAATTTAAAAATTTTTGGGGGGTTTTTTTTTTGGGGGGGGGGGTTTGTTTTTTTTTTAAAAATTTTTTTTTTTTTTTTGGGGGCCATTTTTTTTTAAAAAATTTTTTTTAAAAAAAAAATTTTATGAAACCAAAAAAAGGGGGGGGGAAAAAAAGGGGAAAAAAAAAAGGGGTTTTGGGGTTTTAAAAGGGGTTTTGGGGAAAAAATGGGGGGGGTTTTTTTTTTTTTTTAAATTTGGGGTAGTTTAAAATTTTGGGGGGGGGGGGGGGAAAAAAAAAAAAGGGGAAAATTTTTTTTTTAAAAAAAAAAAAGGGGGGCGGTTTTTTTTTTTTAAAATTTTAAAAAACCCGGGGAAAACCCCCCCTTTTTTTTTTTTTTTAAAAAAAAAAAATTTTTTTTTTTAAAAAAAAAGTTTTTTTAAAATTTTTTTTAAAATTTTTTTTTTTTGGGGGGGGAAAAGGGTTTTAGGGGGGGGAAAAAGGGGGGGGGTTCCCGGGGGGGGAAAAAAAAAAAAAAGGGGTTCCAAAAGGGGTTTTTTGGGGGAAAAAAATTTTTAAAATTTTTTTTTTAAAAAAAAAAAAGGAATTTAGGGAAAAGGAAAGGGAAAAAAAATTTTTTTTTTAAAAAATTTGGAAAATTTTGGGTTTTTTCCCCCCCAAAAAAAGGGGTTTTTTTTTTTTAAAAAAAAAGGGGGGGGGGGGGAAAAAAAAATTTTTTTTTTAAAAAAGGGTTTTTAAAAAAGGGGAAATTTTGGGGGGGAAAAAAAAACCGAAAAATTAAAAAAAAAATTTTTTTAAATTTTCCGGGTTTTAAAAAAGGGGGGTTTTTTTAAAAATTTTTTTTGGGGCCCCTTTTTTTTTTCCCTTTTAAAAAATTTTTTTTTAAAAAAAAAAGGGGGGAAATTTTTTTTTTGGGGGGTTTTTTTTAAAGGGGGGGAAAAAACCCTTTTTTTTTTTAAAAAGGCCCTGGGGGTTTTTTTTTAAATTTGGGGCCCCGGGGGGGGGTTTTTTTAAAAAAGGGTTTTTGGGTTTTTTTTTTTTTTTTTTTTTTAAAAATTTTTTAAAATTTTTTAAAAAATTTTTTTAAAAGGGGGTTTAATAAACTTTTTTTTTTTTGGGAAAGGGGGGGGTTTTTTTGGGGAAAAAAGGGAAAAAAAAAATTTTTTTGGGGGGGGGGGGGCTTTTTTTGGGGTTTTTTGGGGGAAAAATTGGGAAGGGAAAAGGTTTTAAAGGGGGGGGGGCCCCTTTTGGCCCCCGGGGGGGGGGTTTTTTTTTTTTTCCCTTTTTTTTAAAAAATTTTAAAAAAAAAAAAAAAAATTTTTTTTTTTTTAAAAAAATTTTAAATTTTGGGGTTTTTCTTTTAAGTTAAAAAAAGGGCCTTTTTTTTTTGTTTTTTTTTTTTTTTAAATTGAAAAAAAAAACCCTTTTTTTTGGGGTTTTTTTTTTGGGGCCCCTTTAAAAAACCCCCCGGGGAAAAAGGGGGAAAAAATTAACAGAAGTGCAATTTTTTCGCAAATAAACTTTTGGGGTTTTTAATTTCATATCTTGCAAGGCCAAAAAAAATTTTTTAAAATTTTTTTTTTTCGACCTTAAAACTTTTTTTCCCAAAAAAAAAAAACCCCTTTGGGAAAAGGGGGGGGGAAAAAAAAAAAAAAAATTTTTTTTTTTAAAAAATTTTTTGGGTTTTTTTGCAGAAACCCAAAATTTTTTTAAATTACCCAAAAAAAAAAACCCCCAAAAGGTTTTGGGCCCCTTTCCTTTTTTTTAAAAAAAAAACAAAAGGGGTTTTTAAAAAAAAAATTTTTTAAAAAACCCCCTTTTTTCCAAAAATTTTTGGGGGGAAAAAAAAGGGAAACTTTCCCCTTTTTTTGGGCCCCCAAAAAAAAAGAGGGGGTTTTTTAAAAGGGGTTTTGGGGGTTTTTTTTAAAAAAGGGGGGGGCCGGGGGAAAAAAAAACCCGGGAAAAAAAAAAAAAAAGGGGGGGGGGTTTTTAAAAAAAAAAAAAGGGAAAAAAAAAGGGAAAAAGGAAAATTTTTGGGGAAAAATTTTTTTTTTTTGGGAAAAAAATTTGGAAAAAAGGAAAAATTTTTAAAAAAAATTGGGGGGTTTCCCCCCGGTTTTAAATTTTTTTTTTGGGGGGGGGAAAAAAAAAGGGCGGGTTTTTTTTTTTAAAAAAAAGGGGGGGGAAAAAAAAATTTTATGGGGGGGTTTTTTTTCCCCCAAAAAATTTTTGGGGGGAAAAAAAAAATTTTTTCTTTAAAAAAAGGGGGTTTTTTTAAAAAAAAAAATATAAAAAATTAAATTAAAAAAAAAATTTTTTTATTGGGGGTTTTTTTTTTAAAAAAATTTAGTTTTGGGGGGGGGGTAAATTTTTAAAAATTTTTGGAAAACCCCCTTTTTTGGGGGGGGGTTTTTTTTAAAAAGGGGGGGGGGGGGGGGGTTTTTTTTTTTGGCCAAAGGGGGGGGCCCGGGGGTTGGGAGGGGGTTCCCGGGGGCCCCCCAAAATTTTTTTTTTTTGGGGGGGGGAAAAAAAAATTTTTTGGTTTTAAAAAAAAAGGGGGGGAAAAATTTAAAAGGGGAAAAATTTAATTTTATTTTTGGATTTGGGGGCCCCCCTTTTTTTTAAAAAAAGGGGGGTTGGGGGGGTTTAAAAAAAAGGGGGGGGGGCCGGCCTTGGGGTTGGGTTTCCCCTTTGGGGGGGGAAAAAGGGGGGGGGGGGTTTTTTTGGGCCTTGGGAGGGGGGGGGCCCAAAGGGGGGGGGGGAAAAAAGGGGGGGGTTTTAAAAAAGGGGGGGGAAAGGGAAAAAAAAAATTTTTTTTAAAAATTTTTTTTGGGGGGAAAAATTTTTTTGGGGGGAAAATTTTCCAAAAAAAAAAGGGGAAAAAAAATTTTTTAAAAAAAAAAAATTTTTTTTTTTGGGGGGGGAAAAAGGTTTAAAAGGGGCCAAAAATTTGGGCCTTTTTTATTTTTTCCCCTTGGGGGGGGAAATTGGGAAAAAAAGGGGGGCCCCTTTTTTTTTGGGGGGGGGGGGGGGGGGGCCCCCCTTTTTTTTGGGGGTTTTTAAGGGAAAATTTTTTTGGGGGGGAAAAAAAAAACCCCCCCCCCTTTTTGCAGTGTTTTCCCCTTTTTTTTAAAAATTTTTTTAAAAAGAAAAGGAAAAAATTTTGGTTTTTTGGGGGGGTTTTTTAAAAAAATAAAAGGAAAAAAGGCCAAAAAAAGGGTTAGGGGGGGGAAATTTTAAAAAATTGGGGAAAGGCCCGGGAAAAAGGGGGGGGGCTTTTAAAAGGGTTTTTTGGGGGGGAAAAAAAAGGGGGGGGTTTTTTTCGGGGGTTCCCCGTTGGGTTTTCCCCAAAAAAAAAAAAAGAAAATTTTTTCCCCAAAAAAAAAAAACTTTTTCCCCCCAAAAAAAATTTTTTTTTAAATTTTTTTTTTTTTTAAAAAAAAAATTAATTTTTAAAAAACCGAAAATTTTTTTTTTTTTTTTTAAAAAAAAAAAAGGGGAAAAAAATTTTTTTTTAAACCCCCCCCGGGGGGGGGGGGGTTTTTTTTTAACAAAAAAAAAAGGGAAAAACCCCCCTTTTCCCCCCCCCGGGGGGGTTTTTAAAAAAAAACCCGGGAGGGGAAAATTTTTCTTTAAAAATAAAAAATGGTTTTTTTTTTAAAAATTTTTTTTAAAACTTTTTGGGTTTTAAAAAAATTCCCTTTTTCAAAATTTTTAAGGGAAAAAGGGAATTTTTTTTTTTTTT
>NW_026485024.1:0-24005 GCF_026875155.1 Cherax quadricarinatus | reverse complement strand
CCCAAAGGGGTTTAAAATGTTGGACGGGAAAATAACCAGCCACATAAAACAAATAATATAATCTTAATATTACAATTTAAAAAGGATTTACGGTTTGTTACAGAAACGAAAACCAAGACAACAGTGCATTAGTGTTCGCAACAAAGCTGACAGAATTCTTGAGTTCATAGCAAGAAGTATAAATAATAGAAGTCCGATAGGCCCACTCAAAAGTTCCTCGGGTCAGCTCACTGACAGTGATAAGGAAATGTGTAGAATTTTTTACATATACTTCCTCTCAGTTTTTACACAGGAGGATACCAGCGATATTCCAGTAATGATAAATTATGTAGAACAGGACGATAATAATCTGTGCACTATTAGGGTCACAAGTGACATGGTCCTTAGGCAAATAGATAAATTAAAACCTAACAAATCCCCAGGCCCTGATGAACTGTATGCAAGGGTTCTAAAGGAATGTAAAGAGGAGCTTAGCACACCTTTGGCTAATCTTTTCAACATATCACTACAAACTGGCATGGTGCCAGATAAGTGGAAAATGGCAAATGTGATACTTATTTTCAAAACAGGTGACAGGTCCTTAGCTTCGAACTATAGACCAATAAGCCTAACCTCCATAGTGGGAAAATTTATGGAATCAATAATTGCCGAGGCAGTTCGTAGCCACCTTGAAAAGCATAAATTAATCAACGAATCTCAGCATGGTTTTACAAAGGGCGTTCCTGCCTTACGAATTTATTAACTTTTTCACTAAGGTATTTGAGGAGGTAGATCATGGTAATGAATATGATATTGTGTATATGGACTTCAGTAAGGCTTTTGACAGGGTCCCACATCAGAGACTATTGAGGAAAATTAAAGCACATGGAATAGGAGGAGAAATTTTTTCCTGGATAGAGGCATGGTTGACTAATAGCAGCAGAGAGTTTGCATAAATGGGGAGAAATCAGAGTGGGGAAGCGTCACGAGCGTGTTCCACAGGGGTCAGTGTTGGGCCCCCTGCTGTTCACAATCTACGTAAACGACATGATGAGGGCATAAAGAGCGTCTCGGCAGTTTGCCGATGACACCAAAATAGGCCGTCGAATTCATTCTGACGAGGACATTCGAGCACTCCAGGAAGATTTGAATAGACTGATGCAGTGGTCGGAGAAGTGGCAGATGCAGTTTAATATAGACAAATGCAAAGTTCTAAATGTGGACAGGACAATAACCATGCCACATATAAACTAATAATGTAGATCTTAATATTACGGATTGCGAAAAAGATTTAGGAGTTCTGGTTAGCAGTAATCTGAAACCAAGACAACAGTGCATAAGTGTTCGCAATAAAGCTAATAGAATCCTTGGCTTCATATCAAGAAGCATAAATAATAGGAGTCCTCAGGTTGTTCTTCAACTCTATACATCCTTGGTTAGGCCTCATTTAGATTATGCTGCACAGTTTTGGTCACCGTATTTTCAGAATGGATATAAATTCTCTGGAAAATGTACAAAGGAGGATGACAAAGTTGATCCCATGTATCAGAAACCTTCCCTATGAGGATTAGACTAAGGGCCCTGAATCTGCACTCTCTAGAAAGACGTAGAATTAGGGGGGATATGATTGAGGTGTATAAATGGGAAGACAGGAATAAATAAAGGGGATGTAAATAGTGTGCTGAAAATATCTAGCCTAGACAGGACTCGCAGCAATGGTTTTAAGTTGGAAAAATTCAGATTCAGGAAGGATATAGGAAAGTACTGGTTTGGTAATAGAGTTGTGGATGAATGGAACAAACTCCCGAGTACAGTTATAGAGGCCAGAACGTTGTGTAGCTTTAAAAATAGGTTGGATAAATACATGAGTGGATGTGGGTGGGTGTGAGTTGGGCCTGATAGCTTGTGCTACCAGGTCGGTTGCCGTGTTCCTCCCTTAAGTCAATGTGACCTGACCTGACTAGGTTTGGGTGCATTGGCTTAAGCCGGGTAGGAGACTTGGACCTGCCTCGCATGGGCCAGTAGGCCTTCTGCAGTTGTTCCTTCGTTCTTATGTTCTTATGTTCTTAGGTTATTCTTCAACTCTGCTTATCTTTGGTTAGGCCTCATTTAGTTATGCTGCACAGTTTTGGTCACCGTATTACAGAATGGATATAAATGCACTGGAAAATGTACAAAGGAGGATGACAAAGTTGATCGTATGTATCAGAAATCTTCCCTATGAGGATTAGACTGAGGGCCCTGAATCTGCACTATCTAGAAAGGGCGTAGAATTCGGGGGGATATGATCGAGGTGTATAAGTGGAAAACAGGAATTAATAAAGGGGGATGTAAATACAGTGCTAAAAATATCTAACATAGCCAGGACTCGTACAATGGCTTTAAATTGGAAAAAATCAGATTCAGGAAGAATATAGGAAAGCTTCTATCACTGTACTCCCGAGTACAGTGATAGAAGCTTAGACGTTTTGTAGTTTTAAAAATAGGTTGGATAAATATATGAGTGGGTGTGGGTGGGTGTGAGTTGGACCTGACTAGCTTGTGCTACTAGGTGGGATGCCGTGCTCCTCCCTTAGGTGGCGTGTCTGACCTCACTAGGTCAAGGCATTGGCTTAAGCCGGTGGGAGAATTTTTGTAGATGAATGGTTCAGAGAACCGACATGCCTCGCATAGGCATATTGCAGTTCCCTTCTTTCTTATGTTATATTCTTAATTAAGTGCTCTTAATCTAATGAATTATAAATACCTGCCTTTTCCTCAGATCATCCCTAACTACCTTCCATTCCCAACGGTCTGTGTAATCTCTATGGGCTCAGCGTTTCATGTTAAACATATTATCACCTTTGTCCGAGAACCATCTTCAAATACGAATTACCTTAAAATCCCATGCAACATTCAAAATTTTTCTGGCGGGGCGGAAATTTTCCCACTGCGTATAAAGCTGAAATACCGAGGATGTTAACCTATCATTACACTAATGGTACTAAATTCCGTGGACTAATAAGATACATGTGCAAACACTAGGATATCTTTACTGATGATACCCAGGTATTTGCGTGTGTGCGTTATTCAAAAGTTTTAACGCAGTTCCAAAATTTCCCCAAAATTTGGACTGTATAAACATGGAAAAAAATAAAATTGCTGAACTAAAATCTCAGCAGAAGGAAGAGAAAACATTAAGATGGTGACAATGGTCATTACTGAACCAACACAGTATGAGTGACAACGTTTACATGACTCCAGCAAGTGCTTAAGATGATGACAACATTCATCACCGAACCAACATAAGAAGAGTAACACCACTGAGACGACTCCACCAAGCATCTAACATGGTGACACTTAACAAGCAAATGAGTGACAACACACTACTACTGCCGACAACTACTAGTGTCGGCAGAAGAAACTACGATAACTGTATCGTAAGAAAACGCAACTTCCACAGAAAACCTGAAAATTTTTTATTTAAAGACAGTGTTTTGTTGGGAGATAAGCTTTTACGAGTCAGTACGTGGCACAGACTTCACTACATTACATACAAGATAGTGAGGTGAAGGCAGGCGTGGTCAGGTAAAGGATGTTGGTGGGGTGAGGTCGGCAGATGGAAATCATAATAATTATTATTTTTGAAAGCAAGTTCTAAACCCATACAGATCATACAGCGCACCTGCACATTGTGTAGAAGGATTTTTTCAAGGTGAGTTGGACACTATTGTCAAATTCCGTCGGTTTCCTGACTCAAAGTTTCAGAAAGTATTTATGCAAAGTATTCATCGGGGCGGCCATCACAGAGCTCTCTAAACCTTTCATTCCATGGCGTTATCTCAATGCACTCAGGAACCTCACTGAGAACTACCATATACTCATCATTACCTCTGATAAAGGAGATGGCAAGGTTATCGTGAACACAACTGACTACAATTCCAAGATCCACAACGTACTTGACGATAGCAACACCTATCTATGATCAGATGTCATAACAGAAGTAGCAAGCAGCGACCAAGAACTTCCTCAGCCAACTCCACAGTATATTCGAGTGGACTGAGCAATAAATAAATTAATAAATTAATATACCTCCTTCATTGGAACCCAAAACCAGTCAGACTTTAGGGTTACCCAAACCAATAAAATAAATATTCTTCTCACACTGATCATTTCAGGGACAGGTAGTGTTCCACACAGTCTTGCAGGTTTACTTGTGAAACACCTCGCCTAGTTACTGAGGACAGTTAATCAGACTCATCTTAGATACTCAGGGACCGCGTTAATTGAATTAAAGACGTCAACACCAAGAGTTAGAAACTAGCGAGTCGTGACGTTACCGACCTGTTTACTAAATACCAACCCTACAAACACCAAGCACTTATTAAATTAAACAATGACTTGGATTTTTTGGTGACAGTAATACTGTCGACCTCATCGAAGTGTGTGTTAATTACAATTGGTTTTGGAAGGACACTATAGACTGTTTCGGGGGTGATCATAGACTCTCCATCAGCGATGTTCTAGCTAACCTTTATATGAAGTATCTAAAACTCAGCACATCCTATTAATCATCCCATGCAGTAACATATAACTATATTATGTCAACATGTGTCATTTTAAAAAATTATGGCTATCATTTCTACATTTTAAAATACTAACACTTGCTTCCAAGATCAATACTATAGAGAAGGCCATCAAATTTACTTATTATGCAAGCGCTGTTCACTTGCGTTCAAGTTGTTCCACACTAAACGCTGACTGCAGCAAAGAGGCACACATCCTCACGATGGCACTGGATCTGTCACCTAGAAACGTCGATCCTTCTGAGATTGGCTGCCATCCTCTCGACAACCATCAAGGCTTTCGTTAAGAAGAGACCAGCTAAGATTATCGAGCCCAACGCAAATGTGCGTCTTATCCCATGCGGGGGTTGTGATAAGGTATATATTGGTGAGAGAGCCAAAAATTTGAACTAGTGCCTTCGCGGACACAAATACACATGGAGACTGTTTGAACAACACTTGCCTAATACACAAGAATTCACAAGGGCACTTAATGAGATGAAAAGACGCAAGTTGGTCTAGAACGACGATAATCTGTGGATCCGTTGATTCTTGAGGCTGCCTTAACTTCTATATCCGACACAGTAGCCCATAGTTTTAACAAACCTATGTTGCTGATATCCTTCCGCTCATGTAACTAACATTACTGGATTTGAGCTCATCTGACTTCCTTCACCTACATATTCCTAGTATTCAGCCTGTTTCTGGTTTTTGTAACACGTTGTAAGAATAAGATCAGGTCTAGTTATCCCCTAAATTGAGTGAAATATTAATAGAGTTTTGGGATTACAACTCGGTGATAATATCCAACGAAATAAAATTTGAGATCTTAAATACAAAAGGTGTCTAGGTGGATAATAAGTATCATATAGTTTAGGATACAAGCTCTTTATATCTCTTGTAGTGCAATATTGTGCTGTACATATGGTATTATAGTGCTGAGGGCACTTTTCGTACAATACAAATCGTGAGTACTTTACTATGATGAGATATACTCTTGAATACGAATAATACAAATATGTACAAGTGTATGAATGTGTATGTGAGCTCAAAGTGCTCGTAATGTCTCAGTAAGACTTGACTCGAAATAGACTTAAATTTGTGACTGACAATAAGTCCTCAAATAATTTTTTTTTCTCGACCATCAAGGCAATCAGAACAGCTAGCTTGTACAAAAATGGCGAAACATTCGCCAAAACAGCAATAATGCACCAAGCAGCCGCACAGCGTCAGGAACAAGTAGACAAAATAACCACCTAACTGAGGACCATCAGCAGACCCTCCATACATTGGCATAAAACTTAATACTGAATCTAAGTTCACCATAACCAAATCTAGAAGTAGCTCGAGAGATGCTTCCAGGACTAGAAGCAGATGGACGGAGAGAGTGGTATGGATTACAAGCCTCACATCAGGTGAGATCACGTGACTCGCCTGTGCTGCTCCAGCGATGGCACGAAGTACCGCTGACACAAACAAGCGAGAGGTACTTAGCAAGGCAGTTTACGACAACAGACAGCCAATCACAACTCTTCAACAGCAAGCACAGTGAGAAGTGTAATTTGTTACATCCTACATAAATAACTAATATAATAAATTGAATAATAATATAAAGAAAGATATTTTCATTTTAGCTATTAATGAAAATATTGGCAATATAAAATTACACGACAAGGTAAATATATAAATGCAATATACACTATAAACATTGGACCCCATTCAGGGGGCACAGTAAATACTTTATTTTCCTAGATAAATACTGTATTTCACAATTTGTCGATATTGCCATACCTCCATTTGTACTCAATTTATAAACAAAAACTTTGCAAGAAGAATTACTTTTAGTCAATCTCGTAAAAGGTACACCATCATGGAAAACTAGTTAACACACTAGATGTATTTCGTTCACTGCACGAACCAAGAGAGGTATACTTGTATCCTAAATGCTCAGCCCCGTCTATCTCACTGCATGACAAATGAATAGCATAGAGTGCAACATATATTACTAATGAAATTAAATATATGACTAAGTATGAATCACCAGTCTTTCAGTTTTGAAGCCTATCAGAGGAGACTTTCTACAGTTATTATGTGAAAATAATTGGTTAAAAAAAATAGGCATATTAAAATTGGTACAACCTAAGCTCAACGTGAAGCATCTACGCTAAAAGTTTGGAGCCGCCAAAAAGATGTACTCACAAGGTATTGCAAAAAATCAAACAATTTCAAATTTGTTGTTTATGTTATTATATTAGACATTTACACCACACATCTAAACATAAATAGTGTATCATTTTTGTCATAAGATACATCAGCCAGTAAAGACTGAAGAAGTTCAGAACAGGTATATTTAAGTTATTCTACCGGAATATTACCTACCATTTCAAAAATATGATTGACAAATTGACACCACACACACACACACACACACACACACACACACACACACACACACACACACACTCCACTAACAATCCTAACCTTTTTCTGGGCAAGATACACCTGTGTTGAAAGTGTGAAGGTGACCAGATGATTTGTCAAGTTTTCATATGGAAAACTAATATCGGGAAAGTTATATGTAAAAGTGATCAAAAGTTACCTGCACATGCTAATAGTTCCACCAGTCTTTCCCTTTGTTATAGTTCATCAGCGTTGAGAATTTGAAGTCGATCGGATAAGCGTTACCAATTTATAAACGATTTTTTTTAGGAAAAGAGCAGAATCTAATGTGCCAGCTCTGAATAAAACCGTAGAAATCTATAGTATTTAAAGACTCATTAAACTTAGGAAAAACACTCCATTGTTTTAACGTTTCTTTCTTGAAGGTGTGCTTCACAGAGCTGGTATCACAAAGTGATTCACTGTTTACCATCCAGTTATCTTGTAAAAATATTTTTTATAAGTGCGTAATGTTTCAACGATAACGACTTCATCAATTAAAATACTCTTTCTAATCAAAAAAATGCAACAGAATTACAATTTACATATCTTAAAATTCATATCAGAGAACAAGCTGAAAATAGTAAGAATACTATTATGTGGACTTCACACTGCCAGCACTAAACTCAGACTGAACTCTCACTGGGCTTGCAAGTTGTTTTATGAGGGATGATCGGTAACGAGGCTGACCAACATGACTCTCAAGACAGGTCGGTGTTAAACTTGTCTGCTATATGCCTCATCCATTATCAGATCAGTATTGTGGATTTCTTTGAAGAACTCATAGACTAGAAAAAATGTTCTATGTACCCCAAATGGATTAAAGATTACAATATAATTTTGTGTGAATTAAGGTGAAACAAGCACAGATGTTCGAAAGGGTGTCTACTGCCTCGCGGTAACACCAGCTGATTACATCAGGTTAAGAGAACCTTTCAGTTTTTAAGATACCCCTTCAGTAATACCTAATCACGTTGAAGTACTGGTCTGAAAATCAAAAGCAATATCTGTGGGAAATGTTTTAATAGGATGGAACTCCTTCCAATGTTTACATATGAACCATAGATTTTCAATTCCTTTGATTGATTGTTAGCCTACGATACAACCATCATTACCACCAAAAAGCTCTACTACCACCGCCACTACCATTGCCACCACCACCACTACCACTACCACCATCATAATCACTACCACAAGAACCAACATCACCACTTCCATTATCACCATCACCTTCATCACCCACTACTACCATCACCACCTAAACCATCGTCACCTTTGAAATTTTATATTTTCACCATCACTTCACCCTCAACACCACATCTATTAACACTATCATCACTATCGCCACCATCATCAACACCGCTATCACCACCACCATCACTACCATCATCACAACCACCACCACCACAACCACCATTTCCATCACTGCTACCACCAATCACCACCACAATCACCATCATCGTCAGCACCCCAAAAGCAGCAACACCTCCCACCACTCTTTATTACGCTCTCCAACACTACTACCACATGCACGACCACTACCATCAACACCAACACCACCGCTTTCATTATTACCTTCACCACCACACTACCACCAACACCATAACCACCACCAACACATAACCACCATCACCACTACCACCACCACCACCACCAAACTCACCATCATCATCACCATCACAACCCAGCCGTTTTCATTATCACCATCACCAGCACCATCACTATCACCACCACTACCACCATCACAATCACCACCACCACCACCATTACCACTATCGCCACCACCACCATCACACCATTACCACTATCAACACCATCACCACCACCACCACCACCACCACCATCATCATCACCAACATCAATACCATCAAACCCACTACTTTCAATACACCCTTACCACCACCAACACTATAACTTTCATTATCACCACTACCACCATCACCACCACCATCAACACCACCATCAACACCGCCACTTTATCACCCACTCCACCACCACTACCATCACCACCACCACCACCACCACCACAACCACCACCAACACCACCATCACCACCATCAACACCACCACCACCTCCTCCACCATCAACACCACTTCATTTTCACACCACTACCATCACCCCACCACATCCCCCACCACCTCCACCATCAACACAATTTTCATTATCACCACCACAACTCCACCACCCCACCACAACCATCCCCTCCCCATCCCACCTCATCATTTCTTTATTACCCCACCAATCCCCCACCATAAACATCCCCAAAATTCCCCCCTTATGCTCGGAAAAATGTGAAAAGGAGGATGACAAAATTGTCCCATGCAACAGAAAACTTTCCTTGGGATAGACTGGGGGCCCTAAATCTGCTTTCTAGAAAGGCTTTGAATTGCGGGGATATGATTGAGGTTATAAATGGAAAAACAGGAATAATTAAAGGGGTGTCAATAGCGTGCAAAAAATATCTAGCTAAGACAAGACTCGCAGAATGGTTTTAGTTAAAAAAATTCAGATTCGGAAGGATATAGGAAAGCACTGGGTTGCTAATAGAGTTGTGGATGAGTGGAACAAACTCACAAAGTACCGTCATTAAAAGCTAAACGTTATTATTTTTAAAAAATTTAGGTTAGTAAAATTGGGGGGTGGGGTGGGTGTGAATTGGACCGATAGCTTGTGTACAGGTCAATCCCGTGCTACTGGGTAGATGCCCGCTCCTTCCTTAAGGAATATGCCCTGATCTGATGGTTGGGGGTATTGGTGGGGCTGGTGGTTGCTTGGATCTACCCTCGCATGGGCCTAGGCCTGCTGCAGTGCTCTTTCTTTTTTATGTTTTTCTTACAACCATCAACACCAGAGCACTAGCCCCACCAGCACCAGCACCACCAGCACCACCAGCGCCACCTTTTCCCGTCACCACCACTGCCATCACCACAACCACCACCCCCACCCCCTTCACCACCACCACCACAATCAACACCAAAACCCAATACTACCACCACCACGTTTTATCACCACCACAACCCCACCACCACCACCACCACCCCACGACCATCAAAACCCTTTCCTTTTCCACCACCCTCCCACTCCCCCCCATCAACCCACTTTTATTATCACCTCACCACTACCACCCCACCAAACCGTACCCCACTCCCTTTTTCATTATCACCCCCCCAAACCCCCACTACCACCATCACAATCGCCCCCACCCCCCCCTCCCCACCTTTCCCACGATCAACATCACCACCCCAGCATAAACCCCAAATCCACCCACTGCCCCACCAAAAACACCATAACCACCACCAACCCCACTTTCAATAGTATACTATCGTCAACACCCCCAACAATACCCCATTTTCTTTACACCCCCCCACCACCACCATCACCCCATCAACCCCACCACTTTCATTTCCCAACACCACCCCCCCACCATCACCACCCCATCACCAACACCGAAAAATCATCAACACCCCCCCTAACATCATTTTTCATTTACCACCACGACCACCATCATCAACACCTCAAAACGACAACCATTATCCCACTCCACCATCGCACCCACTTTAAATATTTCATTATCACCATCACTACTCCACCCCCACCATCAAAAACACCCCACTTTCATTACACCCCCACCACCCCCAATTCATCACTTTCTTTATCCCTTACGATCCCACCACAACACCATCACCCCACCACCCTATCATCCCCATCAACCCACCAACCATCACCACCATAAAATCACCATTTCTTTATCATATTATTCCCATCAACCATCAACACCACCATATATCATCACCATAAACCCACCACTACCATCCCCCACCATCAACATCCCCTTAATTTCATACATTCATCAAACCCATCAAACACTCCCCCACTATCATCCCTCAACACCCCACTCCATACCCCCATCAACATCCCCACTTTCATTTCATACCCCCACCATAACAAAACCCAGACCATATATCCATCAACACCACAGCACCACACTTTATCACCTCCCCACCACTCCCATCCCAACCATAAACATCCCCATTTCATTATCCTATCACCACCATAAACCCATCACCCCCACCACCACTATCATCACCATAACCCCACCACTCCCATCACACCATCCCAAATCACCCTTCATCACCATCAACACCTCCCACCCCCACTACATACCATAACCCCACCATCCATCACCCCATCAACATCCCCACTTTCATTTCATATCCCCACCATCAACCCCACCACCACCACTATCTCCCCATCAACACCCCATTTACCACCCACCCCCATCAGCTCCCCCTTTCTTATCACCCTCCCCAGTCCTCAAAACGCTAAAATTTTAAATGTGTTTTTTACTGCATTATCATGAGTGGCAATTACTTTCCGCAATGTGCTTAGTGAGGCACCATGTTGCATTTATTATCTTTCCTGAGTACTTTGTGCCAAATTTGGGTGATTAGAGAAAAGAGCTTAAATGGGGGTGTAAAACTACCACGACTCCCTCAAAGTTTTGTCATCGGAAAGGAAAAGCGAAAAATGGAGTTATATGAAGTGCTTGGGGCAAAATTAAAATAAAAAAAATTTTTTTACACACACACCACCACAACACACACACATACACACACACACCACACACACACACACACATACCACCACACACACGACACCACCGTGAAGAAACGGGGCAGGAGCATGGTTCGAACCTTTCAACAAAAAATAGGTGGTAACCCACGCACACGAACACATTTAAAAACACAAACACACCCCACACACCAACACACACACAAACACACACACACACACACACAAAAACATACGCAAACACAACATACACACAGCAAGTGGATCTTGTGTTTACCCTGAGAGTTCGACACTGAGGAATCACTTACGAGGGCCCTTGGGGCTAGCGATCACGTGGTTTGAGTTTTTTATTTTATAGTGAGTTACAAATGGAAAGGGGGAACAGGAATTGAATTAGAAAAAACCAAACTATAAAAGGAGGGGCTACCAGGTATGAGGAACTTCCTGCAGGAGGTTCAGTGGACGAGAATGGAGGAAAAAACAGTAAAGAGGATGGATATTTAACAACAAAGGGAGGAGGGGGAAAGGAAAAAGGTTTGTTCCCAAGAGCAATGGCAGGGGTCGAGATCAGCTGTGGCCCGCCTTTCACTGACGCTACTAGGTCCCTCTCTTTTCTGCTTCCCGAGTGTATCATACCCCTTCTTAAAACTTGTTGGTTCTGACTCCACTACTTCACTTGCCAGGCTATTCCACTTCCTGACAACTCTATGACTGAAGAAATACTTCCTAACGTCCCTGTGACTTCGTCTGACTCTTCAGCTTCCAGTTGTGACCCTTGTCCCTGTGTCCCCTCTCTGGAACATTCTATCTCTGTCCACCTTGTCTATTCCCCGCAGTATCTTGTATGTCGTTATCATGTCTCCCCTGACCCTTCTGTTCTCCAGTGTCGTCATTCCGATTTCCCTCAACCTTTCCTCGTACGACCTTCCCTGAGCTCTGGAAATAGCCTGGTTGCAAACCTTTGTACTTTCTCTAACTTCTTGACGTACTTGACCACCTAGCTTATATTAGGTGTGTGTGTGTGTGTGTGTGTGTGTGTGTGTGTGTGTGTGTGTGTGTGTACTCACCTAATTGTGGTTGCAGTGGTCGAGACTCGGTCCTGGCCCCGCCTCTTCACTGATCGCTACTAGGTCCTCTCCCTCTCTGCTTCCTGAGCTTTGTCATACCTCTTCTTAAAACTATGAATGGTTCCTGCTCCACTACTTCACTTGCTAGGCTATTCCACTTCCTGACGACTCTATGACTGAAGAAATACTTCCTAACGTCCCTGTGACTCGTCTGAGTCTTCAGCTTCCAATTGTGACCCCTTGTTTCTGTGTCCCCTCTCTGGAACATCCTGTCTCTGTCCACCTTGTCTATTCCCCGCAGTATCTTGTATGTCGTTATCATGTCTCCCCTGACCCTTCTGTCCTCCAGTGTCGTCATTCGATTTCCCTCAACCTTTCCTCGTACGACCTTCCCTGAGCTCTGGAAATAGCCTGGTTGCAAACCTTTGTACTTTCTCTAACTTCTTGACGTACTTGACCAGGTGTGGGTTCCAGACTGGTGCTGCATACTAACGTATGGGCCTAACATACACAGTGTACAGTGTCTTGAACGATTCCTTATTAAGGTATCGGAACGCTATTCTCAGGTTTGCCAGGCACCGTATGTTGGTATATTCCCTCTTGATGTTCCCTTCTGTGCTGTCTTCCCACAGCCCTTCCTGTCTCTACTGTAAAACACTTCCTTAAATCTCCTGTTCAGCTCCTCACATACCTCCTGATCATTTCTTGTGGGTTCTCCACCTTCTGTCTTAATCTGATCACCTGGTCTTTGACTGTTGTCTTCCTCCTGATGTGGCTATACAACAGTTTCGGGTCAGTCTTGATTCTCGATGCTATGAAATTTTCATACTGCCTCAAAGGCCTCCCCCCTTTCCCTGTGCATACTTTTTTCCTGGTTTCTGCGACTGATCTCCCTATTTTCGTTTTGTTCTTCCCTTTCTGTACTTTTTCCCATTCTCTATTGCACTTTGTTTTTGCCCCTTACACCGCGGGAAAACCCAGGGGCCGTTGCCGGTCTTCCCATTGTTACTGTTCCCCTTTGGGGAATAAACCTTTCCACTGCCCCCTTGCTTTTTGGGTTGTTAAATTTTTCCATCATTTCATTTACGGGCTTTCCTGCCAGTTCTCTATCCCACGGGATTCCCGCGGGAAGTTCTTAAAACCAAAGGTATTCCCTTCTTTTTTAGTCGGGGCTTTTCCACCCAACTCCTTTTTTTCTCTCCCTTGCGCTCTACTATGAAACAAATCCACAACCATTTGGTCGCTAGCCCAGGGGACTCTCATACTTGATGTCCTCAATGTCTGAGCTGCCCAGGGGGGAACACAAGGTCCTTTCCTTGCGGGTTTTCACCCTCCCCCACCGGGTGTGCCCCTTAACATTTTGGTGCAGGGGTTTTTTCCAGACCACGTAAATCCTGGCTTCCATTTTTTGGGGGCCCCCCAAAGGGGTCCGGTTTTTCCCGGGCAATCCCTTGGGGTTGAAACCCCCCATAACCGCAACTTTGTTCGCTGGAGTGATCTTCTTGCCACCTCAGAAAATTTTGTGTCCCCAAATTGCTCTGTTGCTCTTTTTCTTTTTCCTCTCTTGGCCTATTTGCAGTTCTTTTTGGGGAAATTATACATCCGAAAATAACCCCTTTGGGGTTTCCAGACTGAAGTGAAAATTTTGCAATGCGCCCTCTTTCCCCCGTTCATTTTAATCCCCTTCCATTTTCTCGAATTTCCCATCTTTTTTTTAACGACCGAGCACCCCATCCCCCCTCCCCCTTCTATTTTTCCCTCATATTGGAAATCCGGTTTGGAAAGTTTGGGCATCTGTTTTTGGCTCCATAAATTTTTTTTCCCTGAATTGCTATGATGTCTGTAAAATTCTCTTTAAATTTCTTTCTTGCCATTCCTCATGTTCATTCGTTAATCCACCCTCATTTGTGTCCCAAAACCTTCAATTTCTGTTCTAATTTTTAACGTGGTGTGGGGGGGGGAAACAGAGAGATCGGTGGTATGGTTTTTTTTGGATTGTTGGGTTCCCTTGGGGGTGTCGTGGCGGGGGTTTCCTTTTCTGCAGGTGTTTCTGGTGGGTGGGCTTGCCTTTCCCATTTGTAGGGGGTTATTCTGCTCCCCCTTTTTCATTTCCTCCCATTTCTTTTTTTCGTTTTTTGGAAAAATTCCCCTTTCATCGTCTTCCTTTCGTCCCGTTTCTGTCTCGATGAGGTAAAAACACTCCCGGGAAATCCTGCTTGCCTCCAGCCGTTCTTTTTCCTGTAAAGGTTTATGGTTCTGGTTGATTCGGGCCCTTAAAATTACTTTGAAGGGCCCTTTTTTTCATTTTGAAACCCCCCAAATTTTCCCGAAAAAATTTTCCACCTGGGGGCCTTTTTTCCCCCCGCCTATCACCTTCATGATATCTTCAATCGCTTTTTTTTTCCCCCTGCTTTTTTTCATCATAAGTTTTTTCCCCTTTTTTGCTTGTCTAGGGCCCCTAGACCAAAAACGGGATTTTCTCCCCTTTTCCAACCCCCCATGTGACTCCCATTGGCCCTCCTCCTTTAAAGTGTTTTAGTTTCCCTTCCCCTGGAAATGGTTTCCCTTTCCCTTTAGTCCCCCTTTAGCCCTTCCTTAGGCCCCCATGCTTCTTGGGGTTTTTCCCCTTTCCCGCTCACCTGTTTTGTGGCCCCCCCAGGTTTTCTGGTAAGGTCCCGGGACAGCCCCAGTTTTTCCCTTTAATGTCTTCCCAAACCCCCTTCTGTCCTAGTGTGTTCCCCGTCTTTTTTTTTGGCCCCCCTGTGGGTTTTTTCAGGACTCTGCAAACAGTTTAGTTTCCATGCTTCCCCTTTAGACCTGTTGTCTGTGTCTGATGTAGCCAAATTTCCCTTTTAAATTCTGTAATATTTTTTTCTCTTGCTGTTTCAGATGTCCCAGCTCCTCTTTAATCTCTTTTACTTGATTTCTGTGCTGTTTGGGCCCGTTTTCCACCTTCGCCAAATTTTGCTGCTAACCTCTCTTCCCTCTTCCTTTCCCGCTCATTAGTCCCTTCCCCCGGCTTCCTCCCTTTTTTTTAGCTCACCTCCCATTTCCCCTTTCCCCCCGATTCTCATTGGAGCCCCCTTTTCCTCATCCTGGTTTTTGGTTCCCCCCCCTTGCTCCACAAAAAGGGGGGACAGGGGTTAGGGGGGGGGGAAAAGATGGGTTTGGAGGGAGGGGAAGGGAGGTTGTGGGGGAAGGGGGGGGATGGTTTTTTGGAGGGGGAGATAGTTTTTGGGGGGGGGTAGGTGGCCTAGGGTTTGGGGGTTAGGAAGGGAGAGGGTGGGGTTTGGGGAGGGGGAAAAGGATGGGTTTTGGGGGGGGGAGGGTGGTTATTGGGGGGGGAGGTATTTGGGGGGTTTTTTGTTTGGGGAGGGTTAAAATTGGTTTTGGGGGGGGGGTTTGGTGGGGTAAGGGGAGGTGGTTAGGGAAGGGGGGGGAGGTGGTTTTGGGGAGGGGGGGTAGTGTTTGTGTCAAGTTGGGGTGTGTGTGTGTGTTGTGTGTGTACTCACCTAGTTTTTAAATCACCTAGTTGAGGGTTTCGGGGGTCGGGGTCCCGGTCCTGGCCCCCGGGCCCCTTCACTGATCGCTACTAGGGGCACTTCCCGAGCCCCGTGACTTTAAACATACCTCTGCTTTTTTGCTATGTATGGAACCCGCCCCCCACTACATCGCTTCCCAAAAAAAAATTTCCCCTATGACTTCCTGTGGGGTGAAAGAAATACTTCCCAACATCCCCGTGTTCCCTCTGGGGTCTTCAAACTTCCAACGGGTCCCCTTGTTTCTGGGGTTCCCAAATTCCCGGAACATCCTGTTTTTTTTGGCCAAACCTTTTCCAAATTCCCCTCAGTTTTTTGTATGTCGTTATTCCCTTTCCCCCCAAACTCTCCTGTCTCCAGTGGCGTCAGGTTGTTTTTCCCCTTTTTCCCTTCCTCGTAGGAAATTTCCTTTTTAAAACTTGGGGCCAGTCTTGTTGCAAACCTTTGCACTTTCTCTAGTTTCTTCACGTGCTTGGCTAGGTGTGGGTTTCCAAACTGGTGCCGCATACTCCAATATGGGCCTAACGTACACGGTGTACAGGGTCCTGAATGTTTCCTTTTTAAAGATGTCGGAATGCTGTTTGAGGTTTGCTAGGCGCCCATATGCTGCAGCAGTTATTTGGGTTGATGTGCGCTTCAGGAGTGTGCCGGGTGTTATACTCACCCCAAGATCTTTTTCCTTGAGTGAGGTTTGTAGTCTCTGACCCCCTAGACTGTACTCCGTCTGCGGCCTTCTTTGCCTTCCCCAATCTTCATGACTTTGCACTTGGTGGGATTGAACTCCAGGACCCAATTGCTGGACCAGGTCTGCAGCCTGTCCAGATCCCTTTGTAGTTCTGCCTGGTCTTCGATCGAGTGAATTCTTTCATCAACTTCACGTCATCTGCAAACGGGGAAAACCTCAGAGTCTATTCCTTCCGTCATGTCGTTCACAAATACCAGAAACAGCGGGGTCCTTGGACTGACCCTGCGGACCCCGCTGGTCACGGGTTTGCCCACTCTGACACCTCGCCACGTACCATGACTCGCTGCTGTCTTCCTGACAAGTATTCCTGATCCATTGTAGTGCCTTCCCTGTTGTCCCTGCTTGGTCCTCCAGTTTTTGCACCAATCTCTTGTGTGGAACTGTGTCAAACGCTTCTTGCAGTCCAAGAAAATGAAAATCCACCCACCCCTCTCTCTTGTCTTACTGCTGTCACCATGTCATAGAACTCCAGTAGGTTTGTGACACAGGATTTCCCGTCCCTGAAACCATGTTGGCTGTGTTGATGAGAGGGATTCCTTTTAGGTGTTCCACCACTCTTCCCCTGATAATCTTCTCCATGATTTTGCATACTATACATGTCAGTGACACGGGTTTCTGTAGTTTAATGCTTCATGTCTGTCTCCTTTTTTAAAGATTGGGACTACATTTGCTGTCTTCCATGCCTTAGGCAATCTCCTGTTTCGATAGATGTATTGAATATTGTTGTTAGGGGTACATAGCGCCTCTGCTCCCTCCCCCCTCAATACCCATGGGGAGATGTTATCTGGTCCCATTGCCTTTGAGGTATCTAGCTCACTCAGAAGCGTCTTCACTTCTTCCTCGGTTGTTGGCACTGTGTCCAGCACTTGGTGGTGTGCCCCACCTCTCCGTCTTTCTGGAGTCCCTTCTGTCCCCTTTTGTGAACACTTCTTTGGAATCTCTTGTTGAGTTCTTCACATACTTCACGGTCATTTCTTGTTGTCTCTCCCCCTTTCCCTTTCCCTTAGCCTGATTACCGGGGCCCTTGACTGTTGTTTTCCCCCTGATGTGGCTGTACAACAGTTTCGGGTCAGATTTGGCTTTCGCTGCTATGTCATTTTCATATTGTCTTTGGGCCCTCTTCTTATCTGTGCATATTCGTTTCTGGCTCTACGACTGTTCTCCTTATTCTCCGGGCCCTTTTTGCCTTCTATATTTTTTCCCATTCCCTAGCACACTTGGTTTTTGCTTCCCTGCACCTTTGGGTAAACCATGGGCTCATTCCTGGGTTTTTTCATTAATCCTGTTACCCCTTTGGGGACAAACCTCTCCTCAGCCTCCTTGCTTTTGTTGCTACATATTCCATCATCTCATTAACTGGCTTCCCTGCCAGTTCTCTGTCCCACTGAACCCCGTTCAGGTAGTTTTCCCCATTCCTGTGTAGTCCCCTTTTTGTGTTTGGCTTCATTCGTCCTGGCCCTTTCCCGCTTCTCCCTCCACTTGTAAACTCTACTGTGTATTCGAAGCTTAAAACCACATGGTCACTGGCCCAGGGATCTTTCATATGTGATGTCCTCGATTTTGTGTGTGTGTGTGTGTGTGTGTGTGTGTGTGTGTGTGTATGTGCGTGTGTGTGTGTGTGTGTGTTGTGTGTGTGTGTGTGTGTGTGTGTGGGGTGTGTGTGTGTGTGTGTGTGTGTGTGCATGTGTGTGTGCGTGTGTGTTTTGTGGGGTTTTGTGTGTGTGTGTGTGTATTTTGTTTATGTATGTGTGTGTGTATGTGTGTTTTGTATGTGTGTGTGTGTGTGTGTTTTGTGCGTGTGAGTGTCTACCCTTGTGTGTTGTGCTTGTGTGTGAGGAGGGAGGGTTAGGGGGGGGTAGGTTGTGTGTTTGAAAGATCTGTCGTGTAGCACAAATTTAGTCTCATTTATCTTTCCCAATATGCTACACTCTCCACTTATTGCCCTTTCTGAATTTACGTATTAATTGTTGCTTTGGGTTTTTATCATTTTTCCTTGTTCACATTGGAGAGGACTTCCTAGCTTCCTAAGTATTCTTACTGCTAATAACTACCGGTAGTAACTCTGCCCTACCCCTGTGTGCATGTGTGCGTGTGTGTGTGTGAGTATGTGTGTGTGTGTGTGAGAGTGTCTTGTGCGGTGTAATGACTGGCCGCAACTTCTTGTGACCTGACACAACCCTCCTGGGACTTGACCCTCGCACCGTCTTACAATGTGCCCTAAAAGCTTGTCCCACCTAGTTATATTAGGTGTGTGTGTGTGTGTGTGTGTGTGTGTACTCACCTATTGTGGTTGCAGGGGTCGAGACTCGGCTCCCGGCCCGCCTCTTTACTGATCGCTACTAGGTCTTCCCTCTTGCTTCCTGAGCTTGGTCATACCTCTTCTTAAAACTATGAATGGTTCCTGCCTCCACTACTTCACTTGCTAGGCTATTCCACTTCCTGACGACTCTATGACTGAAGAAAACTTCCTAACGTTTCCCTGTGATCGTCTGAGTCTTCAGCTTCCAATTGTGACCCCCTTTTTCTGTGTCCCTCTCTGGAACTTTCCTGTCTCTGTCCACCTTGTCTATTCCCCGCAGTATCTTGTATGTCGTTATCATGTCTCCCCTGACCCTTCTGTCCTCCAGTGTCGTCATTCCGATTTCCCTCAACCTTTCCTCGTACGACCTTCCCCTGAGCTCTGGAAATAGCCTGGTTGCAAACCTTTGTACTTTCTCTAACTTCTTGACGTACTTGATCAGGTGTGGGTTCCAGACTGGTGCTGCATACTAACGTATGGGCCTAACATACACAGTGTACAGTGTCTTGAACGATTCCTTATTAAGGTATCGGAACGCTATTCTCAGGTTTGCCAGGCACCCGTATGCTGCAGCAGTTATTTGCTTGATATGTGCCTCCCGTGACGTGCTCGGTGTTATGGTCACCCCAAGATCTTTCTCCCTGAGTTAGGTCTGTAGTCTTTGTCCACCTATCCTATACTCTGTCTGCGGTCTTCTTTGCCCCTCCCCAATCTTCATGACTTTGCATTTGGCAGGATTGAATTCGAGAAGCCAGTTTCTGGACCACATGTCCAGTCTGTCCAGGTCTCTTTGCAGTCCTGCCTCATCCTCATCCGATTTAATTCTTCTCATCAGCTTCACATCATCTGCGAATAGGAACACTTCAGAGTCTATTCCTTCCATCATGTCGTTCGCATATATCAAAAATGGCACTGGTCCTAGAACAAACCCCTGTGGGACCCCGCTCGTCACAGGCGTCCACTGTGATACCTCTTCACGTACCATGACTCGTTGTTGCCTCCCTGTCAGGTATTCCCTGATCCATTGCAGTTCCCTTCCTGTTATATGCGCCTGATCCTCCAGCTTCTGCACTAATCTCTTGTGGGGAACTGTGTCAAAGGCCTTCCTGCAGTCCAGGAAAATGCAATCAAACCCACCCCTCTCTCTCGTGTCTTCTGTTACCTTGTCATAAAATTCCAGAAGGTTTGTGACACAGGATTTGCCTTCCATGAACCCATGTTACTTTTCATTTATAATCTTGTTCCGTTCCAGGTGTTCCACCACTCTCCTCCTGATAATCTTCTCCATGACTTTGCACACAAAACATGTCAGAGACACAGGTCTGTAGTTTAGTGCCTCGTTTCTGTTTCCTTTCTTAAATATGGGGACTGCATTTGCTGTCTTCCATTTCTCAGGTAGTTGCCCAGTTTCAAGGGATGTGTTGAAGATTGCGGTTATCGTCACGCACAGCATCTCTGCTCCTTCTCTAAGGACCCACGGGGAGTGTCTGGTCCCATCGCCTTTGATGTATCAAGGTCACTTAGCAGCTTCTGCACCTCCTCGGTTGTTCGTATGTCATCCAACACTTGTTGGTATATTCCTCTTGATGTTCCCTTCTGTGCTCTCTTCCCAAAGCCCTTCCTGTCTATACTGTAAAATCTTAATTAAATCTCCTGTTTAGCTCCTCACATACCTCCTGATCATTTCTTGTGAGTTTTTCACTTTCTGTCCTCAGTCTGATCACCTGTCTTTGACTGTTGTCTTCCTCCTGATGTGGCTATACAACAGTTTCGGGTCAGTCTTGACTTTTGATGCTTTGTTATTTTCATACTTTCTCTGGGCCTCCCTCCTTACCTGTGCATACTCGTTCCTGGCTCTGCTACTAATCTCCCTATTTTCGTGTGTTTTCTGCCTTCTGTACTTTTTCCATTCTCTATTGCACTTTGTTTTTGCCTCCTTACACCGTCGGGTAAACCAGGGGCTCATTCTGGTCTTCCCATTGTTTCTGTTGTCCTTGGGAATAAACCTTTCCACTGCCTCCTTGCATTTTGTTGTTACATACTCCATCATTTCATTTACTGGCTTTCCTGCCAGTTCTCTGTCCCATGGAACCTCCTGCAGGAAGTTCCTAAAACCTATGTAGTCCCCTCTTTTATAGTCTGGTTTTTCCCATTCAACTTCTGTTACTCTCTCCACTTGCAACTCTACTATGTATTCAAAGCACACAACCACGTGGTCACTAGCTCCTAGGGGACTCTCATATGTGATGACCTCAATGTCTGAACTGCCCAGGGTGAACACAAGGTCCAATCTTGCTGGTTCATCCTCCCGTCTCACTCTTGTAGTGTCCTTAACATGTTGGTGCATGAGGTTTTCCAGCACCACTTCAAACATATTGGCTCTCCATGTTTCGGGACCCCCATGTGGCTCCAGGTTTTCCCAGTCAATCTCCCTGTGGTTGAAATCCCCCATAACCAGCAACTTTGCTCTGCTGGAGTGAGCTCTTCTTGCCACCTCAGCAAGTGTGTCCACCATTGCTCTGTTGCTCTCTTCATATTCCTCTCTTGGCCTCCTGCAGTTCTGTGGTGGATTATACATCACTGCAATGACCACCTTGTTCTCCCCAGACTGAAATGTACCTACTATGTAGTCCCTTTCTCCTGTCTCGTCTATGCCTCCCATTTTCTCGAATTTCCATCGTTTTTTTTACGAGCAGAGCAACCTCTCCTCCCCTCTTCCCCTTCTGTCTTTCCTCGTGATCTGGTATCCTGGTGGGAAGATTGCATCTGTTATTGTCTCTGTGAGTTTTGTTTCTGTAACTGCTATGATGTCTGGGGACTTCTCATTGATTCTTTCTTGACATTCCTCATATTTATTCGTTAATCCATCCGCATTTGTGTACCAAACCTTCAACTTCTGTTCTAATACTGTAACTGTGGTCCTGGGGGAATACTGGGGTTGGAAGAGCAGGAGCCCTGGTGGGGGCCTGTGGGGGGTTGCAGTGGAGCCCTGGTGGGGGCCTGTGGGGGGTTGCAGTGGAGGTGGAGGAAGAGCTCCCATAGAGGGTTGCTGTAGGGGTAGGGTTCGTGGTGTGGGGGGTGGGAACAGAGGGATCGGTGTGTGATGGTTGGTTTAAATTGTTCAGTTGCCTTGGGGGTGTCGTGGCTGGAGTCCTTCTGCAGGTGTTTCTGGGGGTGTCTTGCCCTTTCCCCTGTGCCTGGGTTATTCTTCTCTTCTTTGTCATTTTCTCCTTTCCTCCTTCGTTTTTGCACTCTATCTTTCAGTATCATCTTTTCCTCCTGTGTTCTGTCTCGATCGAGGTACACACTCTTGAACTCCTGTTTCCTCTCAGCTGAGCTTTCTCTGCAGGATCATGGTTCGAGTTGATTCTGCCTTGAAATTACTTTGAGAGGACATTTCCTTCTCTTTGTGAGCCACCAGATTCTCCGAAAATTTGCCACCTGGGTCATGTCTCCCTCGCCTATCACCTTGTGTGTGTGTGTGTGTGTGCGTGTGTGTGTGTGCGTGTGTGTGTGTGTGTGTGTGTGTGTGTGTGTGTGTGTGTGTGTGTGTGTGTGTGTGTGTGTGTGTAAAACAATCACAGGGGGAGTTGAATAATAGCTCTAAGCTTCTCGTGTCGCCATCAGCACATCAGGAGCTTGTAAATTGCAGAAATGAGTAAGAAATCTAAGTAAATTCGTTCAGAGATACGCTTGCTAAGACTGAGAGAAGGAGAGGCTGGAAGCATACAGTCCTCAAGGCACACGAGTGCCTATTGCCAGACAGATTGAGTATTATAGGAACAGAGGACAGTCAGCCCACAAGCAAAGGTATTGGAGTGTTTAACTAGCAACATTAACATTGGTAACATAACGGTCATCAAAATTATCAATCGGATTTAACATTCTGAATATAGGTGTGTCTGGTAATTGTATTAGGGAACTTCCACACACTTAAGGAAAATGGGAAAAACGGTGAAGCTCACCTGAAGGGTATACTGACTGTCGAGCCTCAAAAGGGAAGACAACCCCCAAGCCCAAACTCCTTAGAGTGGAACCCTGGCAGCTACAGTCCAGAGCATTCATATGAGAATCTGGTTTTAGACTGTGCATGACAACCTCAATTATGAACGAATCGAGCATGAACAACCCACTATACCATTATATAACGAGTTTTTATCGTGTTTAATAACTGCAGACTCAAGAATATTTCTTTCTATCCATGAAGTACATGGAACAATGATCTTTGCCTCAGACAACTTGGCCGGATTATTACAAACTCGTATGTGGTTGAATATCGCTATTGATTCTTGAGCAGTCCATACTGAATACTGATATGTAATTCTAACATTTAGAGGTTTGCCAGTCTGTCCCCCAATAGATAAATTGCAGCCTTGACATCCAATCGTGTACACACCACCTACACAGTGTTTAGAAGAATTCTTGATCAGCTTACTCTTAACAGTCAATGAATTCTTAAAAACAAGTTGTATATTGAGTCTCTTTAAGGCATTCGGTAGAACTGATAAATTCTCAATATATGGTAGGATGAACACATTTTTGTTATGAGGGGTTATTCTAGGTTCAGTCCTATGATAAGTTTTTCTAGCTGCCAACAAATCAGTCTCTACAAATTCCTTAGGGTAACATAGTTTTCTTTAGCAAATTCGAAGGGTTTCCTAATTTCCTCCTCCAAAAACTCAGGGACACACACACTGTAAGCTCTCAGTTTCATGGTTGGAGAAAAAATGGATATATGAATACACATTTATGGCTTCCCTATATACTGTACACTTAAACATTCTACAAACCCCATGGATCAGAACATCTAAAAATGGAAG
>NW_026485021.1:0-11564 GCF_026875155.1 Cherax quadricarinatus | reverse complement strand
ATTAAATTTTGCGGAAAACCGGGGGAAAGCCTCATTTAAACACATTTTGGGCTACCCAGGGAACCCTATTTAAACCATTTTGCGGTAACCCGGGAAGCCCATTTAACAATCTTGGGAAAACCCAGGGAAGCCCTCCTTAAAACATTTTTGGAAACCCGGGAAAGCCTCATTAAAACATTCTTGCTAACCCGGGGAAGCCTATTTAACACATTCTTGCGAAAACCCAGGGAGCCTCATTAACAATTCTTGCGGAAACCCGGGGAAACCCTCACTTAACAATTTTGGGGTTAACCAGGGAACCTCACTTAAAACATTCTTGCGGAAAACCCAGGGAAGCCTCACTTAAAAATTTTTTGCGGTCCCCAGGGAAGCTCACTTAAAACATTCTTGCGGTAACCCAGGGAAGCCTCATTTAAACAATTTTGGGGTACCCAGGGAAGCCTCAAAAAAACACATTCTTGCGGTAACCCGGGAAAGCCTCACTTAAAAATTTCTTGCGGAAACCCCAGGGAACCCCTCATTAACACATTTGCGGTAACCGGAAGCCCTTAACACTTCTTGCGGTAAACCAGGGAAGCCTCCTTAAAAACATTCTTGCGGAAAAACCCAGGAAGGTCCTTAACAATTTTGCGGACCCGGGAAAAGCCCATTAACCTTCTTCGTAACCCAGGGAAGCTCATTTAAACACATTTTGCGAAAACCCGGGGAACCCTCATTAACACATTCTTGCGAAACCCAGGGGAAAAACCCTCATTTTTTAACCTTTTTGCGGTAACCCAGGGAAGCCTCAATTAAAATTTTGGGGAAATGGGAAAAGCCTCATTAAACACATTTTTGGGAAAAACCCAGGGTCCTCCTTAACACATTTCCCCTTTAACCCAGGGAACCCCTCACTTAAAATTCTTGGGGGAAAACCCGGGAAGCCTCACTTAAACACTTCTTGGGAAAACCCAGGGAAAGCCTATTAAACATTTTGCGTAACCCGGGGAAAGCCTCATTTAACACATTCTTGCGTACCAGGGAAAGCCATTAACACATTCTTGCGTAACCAGGAAGCCTAAATTAAACATTCTTGCGGAACCCCGGGAAAGCCTCATTTAAACCATTTTGGGGTTTAACCCGGGGAAAGCCTCACTTAACACATTCTTGCGGTAACCCCGGGGAAAAGCCTCATTTAACAATTTTTTGGTAACCCGGGGGAAGCCTCATTTAAACCCAAATTTGCGGTAACCCCAGGGAACCCTCATTTAAACACATTCTTGGGGGAACCCAGGGAAGCCTCACTTTAAAACATTCTTGCTTTTCCCAGGGAAGCCCACTTAAAAAATTTTCGGTAAACCGGGGAAAAGCTCACTTAAACTTTTTCTTGCGTAACCCAGGGAAACCTCACTTCCTTTTCTTGGAAACCCAGGAAGCCTCATTAACACTTCTTGCGGTAACCCGGGGAAAAGCCTCCTTAACACATTCTTCGATAACCCGGGGGAAAGCCTCCCCCTTAACACTTTCTTGCGGAACCCGGGAAAAACCCTCACTTAACCATTTTGCGGTAAACCCAGGGAAGCCTCATTTTAAAAAATTCTTGCGGAACCCGGGGAAAAAATCATTTTTTAACAATTCTTGGGTAAAAAAGGGGGAACCCAAAAAGCCCCACTTAACAATTCTTGGGTTTAACCCAGGGGCCCATTTTTAAAACATTCTTGCGGTAACCCGGGGCCTCACTTAAAAAATTTTCCGCGGTAACCCCAGGGAAGCCCCAAAAAACACATTCTTGCGGAACCAAAAAGGGAAGCCTCATTAACCATTTTTGCGGTAAAACCCAGGGAAGCCTCATTTTAAACTTCTTGCGGAAACCCCGGGGAAAAACCTCCTTTTAAAACTTCCGGGGAAACCCGGGGAAAAAGTCACTTAAACATTTTGCGGAAACCCGGGGAAAAAGGGGCCTCACTTAAAAATTTTTTCGGTAACCCGGGGAACCCTATTTTAACCATTCTTGGGTAACCCAGGGAAGCCTCATTTTAACCATTCTTGCGGTAACCCAGGGAAGCCTCACTTAAAACATTCTTGCGGTAACCCCAGGGAACCCTCACTTAACAATTTTTGCGGTAACCCAGGGAAATTAACACTTTCCCCGGGCCGGGGCCCCCCTTTCCCGGGCCCCCGGGGGGGTCTTACCCTTTTGGGGAAACCCCGGGACCTTCCTTCACTTTTTTCTCCCGGGGCCAAAAATCCCCCTTTAACCCGGGGGCATTTTCTTGGGTCCCGGGGAAGTACAACCCAATTCGGGGCCCAAACCCCCCCAAAATTTTCGGCCCCAAAAATTTCCCCCCTTTCTTTTCCGGGCCCCCATAAAATTTTTGCGGGGGGGCCCTTTCCTTTTTGGGGGGAAGGGAAGAAAAAAAGGGGGGGGGGGGGCCATTTTTTTTTAAGGGGGTTTTTAAAATTTTTTGGGAAAAGGGGATTAAAAATTTTTTTGGGAAAACGGGGAAGCTCATTTTAAAATTTTCCCCGAAACCGGGAAATTTAAACCCTTGTTTAAAAAATCATACCATTTGGGTAAACCCCGGGAACCCCATTAAAAATTTTTTTTCCCTTCCCGGGGAATTTTCCCTTTGGGGCCCGGGGGGAACCCACTTAAACATCTTGCGGTAACCAGGGAAGCCTCACTTAACACATTTTTGCGGTTTAACCCAGGGAAGCCTCACTTAACACTTTTCTTGCGGTAAACCCAGGGAAGCCTAACCTTAAACAAAATTCTTGCGGTAAACCCCAGGGAAGCTCACTTAACCATTCTGCGGTAACCAGGGAACCTCACTTAACAAATTCTTGCGGTAACCCAGGGAAGCCTCACTTAACACATTTTTGCGGTAACCCAGGGAAGCCTCACTTAACACATTCTTGCGGTAACCCAGGGAAGCCTCACTTAACACATTCTTGCGGTTAACCAGGAAGCCTCACTTAACACTTCTTGCGGTTTAACCCCCTGGGAACCCTCACTTAACACATTCTTGCGGTAACCCAGGGAAGCCTCATTAACACATTCTTGCGGTAACCCAGGGAAAGCCTCACTTAACCATTCTTGCGGTAACCCGGGAAGCCTCACTTACCACATCTTGGGGTAACCAGGGAAGCCTCACTTTAACACATTCTTGCGGTAACCCGGGAAGCCTCACTTAACTATTCTTGCGGTAACCCAGGGAAGCCCTCACTTAACCATTCTTCCCGGTAACCCGGAGCCTCACTTAACCATTCTGCGTACCAGGGAAGCCTCACTTAACTTCTTGCGGTAACCCGGGAAGCCTCACTTAACACTTCTTGCGGTAACCAGGGAAGCCTTCACTTAACACATTCTTGCGGTAACCCAGGGAAGCCTAAACTTAAAACTTTTGCGGTAACCCAGGGAAGCCTCACTTAACCCATTTTTGCGGTAACCCAGGGAAGCCTCACTTAACACATTCTTGCGGTAACCCAGGGAAGCCTCACTTAACACATTCTTGCGGTAACACAGGGAAGCCTCACTTAAACACATTCTTGTGGTAACAAGGGAAGCCTCACTTTACACACTTCTTACGGCTTAACCCAGGGAGGCATCACTTAACACATTTTTTGTGGGTAACCCCAGGGGAAGCCTCACTTAACACACCCTCTTGCGGTAACCTGGGAAGACTCACTTCTTAAACACATTCTTGCGGTAACCCAGGGAAGCCTCACTTAACACATTCTTGCGGTAACCCAGGGATGCCTCACTTAACACATTCTTGCGGTAACCCAGGGAAGCCTCCATTAACACATTCTTTGCGGTTAACCCAGGGGAAGCCTCCACTTAACACCATTCTTGCGGTAACCCAGGAAAGCCTCCACTTAAACCACATTCTTGCGGTTAACTCGGGAAGCCTCACTTAAACACATTCTTGCGGTAACCCAGGAAGCCTCACCTTTAACACATTCTTGCGGTAACCCAGGGAAGCCTAACTTAACACACTCTTGCGGTAACCGAGGGAAGCTTCACTTAGCAACTTCTTGCGGTAACCCAGGATGCTCACTTAACAATTCTTGCCCATAACCCCATGGAAGCCTCACTTAACACATTCTGCGGTAAACCCAGGGAAGCTCACTTAACACATTCTTGCTGTAACCCAGGGAAGCACTCCTGAACACATTCTTGCGGTAACCCAGGGAAGCCTCACTTAACACATTCTTGCGGTTAGCCAGGGAGCCTCACTTCTGAAAACATTCTTGCGGTAAACCCAGGAAAGTCCTCACTAAAACATTCTTGCGGTTTAACCAAGGGAAAAGCCTCACTTAACACATTCTTTCGGTAAAAACCCAGGGGAAGCCTCAATTAACACATTCTTGCAGTAACCCAGGGAAGCCTCACTTAAACCATTCTGCAGTATCCCAGGGAAGCCTCAATTAAAACATTCATTGCGGAAAAGGGAAGCCTCATTAACCACATTCTTGCAGTAACCAGGAAGCCTACTTGAACAACATTCTTGCAGTAACCCCAGGAAGCTGAATTAAACACATTTCTTGCGGTAACCCAGGAAGCCTCACTTAACACATTCTTTGCGGTAAGCGGGAAGCCTCACTGAAACACATTCTTGCGGTAACCCAGGGAAGCCTCACTTAACACATTTATTGCGGTAACCCAGGGGAAGCCTCACTTAACACATTCTTTGCGGTAACCCGGGAAAAAAGCCTCACTAACACACTCTTGCGGTACCAGGTGAAGCCTCACTTTAACACATTCTTGCGGTTAACCCAGGGACGGCCTAACTTAACACATTTCTTGCGGTAACCCAGGGAAGCCTTCACTTAACACATTGTTGCGGTAACCCAGGGAAAAAGCCTCACTTAACACATTCTTGCGGTAATCCAGGGAAGACCTCACTTAACACATTTTTTGCGGTACCCAGGGAAGCCTCAATTAAAACACACTCTTGCGGTAACCCAGGGAAGCCTCACTTAACACCTTCTTGCGGTAACCAGGGAAGCCTCACTTAACACATTCTTGCCGGTAACCCAGGGAAGCCTCACTTTTACACATTGTTGCGGTACCCAGGGAAGCCTCTCTATACACATTCTTGCGGAATCCAGGAAGCCTCACTTAACTCATTCTTGCGGTAAACCCAGGGAAGCTCACTTAAACACATTCGTGCGGTTAACCCACTGGGAAGCCTTCACTTAACACATTCTTCGGTAAACCCTGGTAAGCCTCTCACCTTAACATAATTCTTGCGGTAACCCAGGGATGCCCTCACTTAACCACATTCTTGCGGTAACCCAGGGAAGCCTCACTAACCACATTCTTGGCGGTTAACCAGGGAATCCTCACTCTAACACATTCTTGCGGTAAACCAGGGAAGCCTCTCACTTAACACACTTTCTTGTGGTAACCCAGGGAAGCCTCACTTTACCACTCTTTGCGGTAACCCAGGAAGCTCACTTAACTCCATTTTTGCGGTAACCCAGGGAAGCTCACTTAAACCACTCTTGCGGTAACCCAGGGAGCCTCACTTAAAAATTCTTGCGGTAACCCAGGGAAAGCCTCACTTAACACATTCTTGCGGTAACCCAGGGAGCCCTCCTAACACATTCTTTCGGTAACCCAGGGGAGCCTCACTTAAACACATTCTTGCGGTTAACCAGGGAAAGCCTCACTTAAAACATTCTGCGGTAAACAGGGAAGCTCACTTAACACATTCTGCTTGCGGTACCCAGGGAAGCCTCACTTAACACATTCTTGCGAGTTAACCAGGGAAGCCTCAATAACACCATTCTTGCGGTAACCCAGAAAGCCTCACTTTAACACATTTTGAGTAACCCATTGAAGCCTCACTTAACACATTCTGCGGTAACACCAGGGAAAGCCTCACTTAACACATTCTTGCCTGGTAAACCCTGGGAAGCCTCACATTAACTCATTTTTGCGGAACCCAGGGAAGATCACTTAACACACTCTTGACGGTAACCAGGGAAGCCTTCACTTAACACATTCTGCGGTAACTCAGGGAAGCCTCACTAACACATTTCTTGCGGTAACCCAGGGAAGCCTCATTAAACATTATTCTTGCGGTAAACCAGGGAAGCCTCACTTAACACAATTCCTTATGCGGTAATCAGGGAAGCCTCACTTAACACATTCTTGCGGTAGCCAGGGGAAGCTCACTTAACACATTCTTGCGGTACAGTGGAAGCCTCACTTAACACATTCTTGCGGTAACCCAGGGGAAAAGCCTCACTAACACATTCTTGCGGTATAACCCAGGGAAGCCTCATTAACACATTCTCTGCGGTTTTAAACCCAGGGAGGAAGCCTCACTTAACACATTCTTGCGGTAAACCCAGGGATGCTCACTTAACCCAACCCATTCTTGCGGTAACCAGGGAAGCCTCACTTAACACATTCTGCGGTTACCAGGGAAAGCCTCACTTAACGCTTTCTTGTGGTAACAGGGAAGCCTCACTTTTACTCACTCTTTGCGGAACCCAGGGAAGCCTCACTTAACACATTTTTGTGGTAACCCAGGGGAAAGCCTCACTTAACACACTCTTGCGGTAACCCAGGGGGAAGCCTCACTTAACACTTCTGCGGTAACCAGGGAAAGGCCTCACTCTTAAACACTTTCTTGACGGTAACCCAGGGGATGCCTCAACTTAAAACACATTCTTGCGGTTAACCCAGGGAAGCCTCACTTAACACATTCTTGCGGTAACCAAGGGAATGCCTCACTTAACACATTCTCGCGGTAACCCAGGGAAGCCTCCCTTAAAACATTCTTGCGGTAACTCAGGGAAAGGCCTCACTTAACACATTCTTGCGGGATAACCAGGGAAGCCTCACTTAACACATTTTGGGGGGGGGGGGGGGCCCCGGTAAAACAGGGAAGCCTCACTTAACACACTCTTGCGGTAACGTGGGGGGAAGCTTCACTTAGCAACATCTTGCGGAAACACAGGGAAGCCTCACTTAACACATTTTGCCATAACCCATGGAAGCTCACTTAACCATTCTGCGGTAACCCCAGGGAAGCCTCACTTAAACATTTCTTGGGTAAACCAGGGAAGCTCTCTTAACAACATTATTGCGGTAACCCAGGGAAGCCTCACTTAACACATTCTTGCGGTAAGCCAGGGAAGCTCACTGAACACATTTCTTGCGCGTAAACCCAGGGAAGCCTCACTTAACACATTCTTGCGGTAACCCAGGGAAGCCTCACTTAACACATTCTTGCGGTAACCCAGGGAAGCCTCACTTAACACATTCTTGCAGTAACCCAGGGAAGCCTCACTTAACACATTCTTGCGGTAACCCAGGGAAGCCTCACTTAACACATTCTTGCGGTAACCCAGGGAAGCCTCACTTAACACATTCTTGCGGTAACCCAGGGAAGCCTCACTTAACACATTCTTGCGGTAACCCAGGGAAGCCTCACTTAACACATTCTTGCGGTAACCCAGGGAAGCCTCACTTAACACAGTCTTGCGGTAAGCCAAGGGAAAACAGCCTCACTGAACACATTCTTGCGGTAACCCAGGGAAACCTCACTTAACACATTCTTGCGGTAACCCAGGGAAGCCTCACTTAACACATTCTTGCACACTTATAAGAAAAAATAGTGTCTTATTAAAATTTATTAATTGAACACATTCTTATGAACTAGGAATCACACAGTCACGGTCATGAGAAATGATCTGTTTGACTCACAACACTGATTTTATACTTAAATGTTGAGCAAAGTGCAAGACATACAAAGATAACTGAGTTGTAGTCACAATCCCATGTCCAGCATGGTCTCTCTGAAGAGGTTTAAATGCCGCCATTTTAACCCTGCATAGATAAAAAAAATTAATGCACAATACTAAATCAATAGAAGAAACAGCTGAAGACGAGATGGAAGGTATAGTGTAATGAAGGGAGGCAATATGTAGGCAGCGATACAAAGGAGCAGCAGATACCCGCCATACCTTTACACTCAGAGCCACAATATACAAAGGCACAGAATAGAGATGGGAGGCACAATATAGAAGTGTGTAATGAAATTTCTTGTAATCCTTTTCAAGCATTTATTAAAAAATATCAGAACACCCTCTTTTTCAGAGAGAAAAAAATAGAATACTGGTTCAATCATTGTTAAGTGATTTATGTGTACTTTTACAAATTATTGGAAAGGCACTTCATTTTCAGCTTTACAATGCAAGTTGTCTATTTTTAGGAGTGCAATGGTAGACTCATTGAGGTAAACATCGTTACCATCCAGTTTTCTCAAATGGTCTGACTTAAAATCTTCGTCCTTTACAAGGTTATAATGGTGTAAGTGTTGCTGAGTGCAAGCTGTTCCGTTCACTTAGCTGAATTTTCGCCGAGAGAAGCAGACCATTTAGTGAGGGATAGTCAGTAAGACTTGCGCTGTTTACGTGAAGAGAAGATCCCTATAACACAATGATTGACAAAGCAACATGTTTCAATTTGGTTTTCAGTGACTCACGAAATCGTAACATCATGATTGCAAACAACCACGGAACGGCCTGGTTTTACCACGATACTCGCCATGGGTTTTGGGTTCGACTCCACGTTCCGTGGTTTCTCTCAGTGGCATTTAATGGAAGCAGTGACAACTTAACCCAAAGTCTCAATGCCTAATTTTCAGTACATCACAGATGCAGAAGATCTGAAAATTACGAAGAATTGTGAGAATACTTCATAGAATGAAAATATACTGATGCTGCTGTAAATGTATTCATATAGGAGTGAATCGATGAGTAAGTTTTTCATTAATGGGCTAAAGTGAAAAGTCAGGTCGTTAGGTCAGAAGTAAGGTCAGAGGTAAGTGTAAGGGATAATTAAGGTCAGAGGTAAGGTCAGGAGGTAAGTCAGAGTTAAGGGTCAGAGTTAAGGTCAGAGTTAAGGTCAGAGTAAGGTCTGAGGTTAAGATCCAGAGGTAAGGTCAGAGGTAAGGTCAGGGTTAAGATCAGAGGTAAGATCAGAGGTAAGGATCGAGGTAGGTTAGAGGTAAGATCAGAGGTAAGATCAGAGGTAAGATCAGAGGTAAGGTCAGAGGTAAGATCAGAGGTAAGATTCAGAGTAAGTCTGAGGTAAGGTCAGAGGTAAGGTCCGAGGTAAGGTCAGGTTAGGTCAGAAGGTTATGGTCAGAGACATGGAATTCATACCCAAAAAAGTATGAGGAGATTTGGTTGTCTTGGTGTGTTTTCAGAAATTTATTCTAAGAGTGTAGGAAAAAAAGAAAATCTGGTGTTGGGACAATGTTCACTGCGTTGAACACAACCACCCTTTTAAAAGGAAGATGTTTGTTGAAAAGTCAATGATAATTAGTTTTAACACCCTTGTCCTGACTGTAAAACTAACTTCTCATAAGAAAAAGAAAGAAATTTCACAGTTAACCTCATAGAAAAGTAATTTATAGCATTTAAATCTCTTATAGTTGCTTTCAAGAGCTGATATATATTGATATACAGAGTGTGGACACCAAACTAAATTTAATAATCCATTTGAATGACTTCAAGTTGAATAATTCAGACTGAAACTCATTTACGTTTTTTATGAGTTTTACTTCAGCATGTTCAAAATCTTTTGCAGTGAAATGAATTTGTGAACAAACTTTTTCAACAATGAAAATAATTAAGTCAAAGGTTAGGTCAAGACTTACTAATGAACATTTGCGCTAAAATATACAAGAATGAGTTTTCACAAAAATTCGAACTTGATGATTACAAAACTTGCAACTTTCAGTATCACGTTTGAATTAAATAACAAAACTTTAAGTGTGTGATAATTATTCATAACATTAATTTGTATGAGACAAAACATTAAGTAACTGTTATATTAACTTGGTTAACTGTTGCTAATAACTTTCTTCCAATGTTGTTATCTTTTTAATACTGAATCTTATGATATCTCTTGGAAAAATGAAAGGTAAACTGGTATTTTTGAAAACCTAGAGTCCACAATGGTGGCAACCAAAAACGTGGTGGACTAAGATGCTGGGAGACGGTACTGGAAAACGTGGAGACCTAAGATACTGGAGACTGGTATGGTACGTGTGAGGGCTAAGCTGCTGGAGACGGTATGGAACGTGGAGGGACTAGATGCTGGAGACGGTTACAGGAACGTGGAGAGGTACTAAGATGCTGGGCAGACTGTACTGGAAAACATCAGCACCAACATGTTAAGGATACATACCAGAGATAGGATAGATGATTTTCAAGCAAGGTTAGACTGGTGTTTTACCTTGAACAGTTTCAGGGACATAGGGGATATTAGGACATGAAAGACCCTTTGGCACTAGTGATCACGTGGTTCCTGTGTTTCGAATTACCTTCTACAGTTAAAAGTGGAAATGAAGCAGCACCGGAAGGATGGGAGGAGCCGACTTCCAAAAGGAGACTAACAAGTATGAGGCGATCCTGCCCGAGGTGCAGGGTGCGAAAGAGAACTAGAGGGAAAAGTCAGTAAATGAAGTGCTTGGAACAAGTGACCAACAAAGTGTTAGGGAAACTGAGAAGTTCATACCAAGGGGTAACAGAAAAAATAGGAGAGGACATGAGGTGAGCCCATGGTTACATAGAGGTGTAAAAGCATGTTGCTAGAGATAGAAAAAGATAGAAGGCAAAGGACTCCAAGAAAGGAAAACAAGGATTTGAGCAGAAAATTAAGGAAATGAATATGCTATGGATAATGAAGAGAGGGACAACATGAGAATGACACAGCATCAAAGGCAATCTGGACCCAAGTGTTATATATTCATATCAGGAGAAAAAACAATAATCAGGGACAGGCAGTCAGGTTTTAAGAAAGGAAGGAGGGAGCTCACTGAGTGTGGCAGGTAGTATGTGAAGAGCTTAGCACAAGATTTAGAGAGTATCACAGTGGAAACAGAATTGTTTCCAGCAAACCAAGGCAGCCAGTAGGTGCACTATCAAGTACTGGGTCACAATGCACTGGGGACCAAGGAGGGGTTGAAGAAACTGATAGCGAAACTATTACCTCGAGGTGGTTGTACCCGGATAATATATCTCCAAGGGTTTCCTGAGAGAGGAGCAGAGGAACTGGGTATGACGCTAGTAGCAGCAATTTTCCAGTATTCTATTGAAACAGTGGCAAACTGAGGTTGGAGGACAGCAAATGTAGTTCCAGTTTTTAAGAAGACAGGCAGCACTGAATTACAGACCAGTGTCACTGACATGTATAGTTTGTAAAGAATGGAAGAAGAAATGTGAGCACATTTAAAGGATTAGTCTCATACATGACATTCATCATGGTTCAGAGAAGGGGAAAACCTCTGTGTCAAAAAATCTACTTGAGTTCTACGACAAGGAACAGAAGACAGAGGAGGAGAGCGAGGGTAGATTGAATCTTCTAAGACTGCAAGAAGGCTTTCCGACACAGTACTACACATGCGACTGGTTCAAAAACTAGAGGAAAGCGGACAGGAATAATAATAGGGAAAACACCCTTATAGAAACAAGGCAGGGGACATAAACAACTAGCCTACTTTTATGTACAAAAAAGCTTACAAGTACTGTCTCCATTTATTGCAACACTCTTT
>NW_026485013.1:0-16268 GCF_026875155.1 Cherax quadricarinatus | reverse complement strand
CCAAAAAACCCCTCAACAATTTTGGGTTTTTCCCCCCCTTTTTTCGAAACCCCCCCAACCTCCAAATTTCCCCCCAAAATTTTCCTTATAAATTTCCCCTTTATTGCATTCCTTGAAAAAATTCCCTTTAAAATTTGTAATTTCCCCAAAACTTACAACAAGTGATAACTTCTTTTTTTCCCTCCCCCATTTTTTTTTTTCCCAAATCCCCCAACCCCTTTTCCCTTTTGGTTTTCAATCACACTATAAACCCCCCCCTTTTTTCCTCCCAAATTTAAACATTTTTTTTCTACTCCCCCCCAAAAAATTATCCTTTTTTTTATTAAATTTTTCCCCATACCTTTTTTTTTTTCATTTCCTTTTTCTTTCCCAATCCAAAAAAAATTTTTAAAAATTTTTTTAAACCCCCAGTGTATTCCCCCAAATTGTTTACCCTTTTTCCCTTTTTTTTTTAAAATTCCCCTTTTTCCCCCCACTCTCCCCCCTGCTTTTTTTAAAATCATAATAAAAATACCCTTGGGGACTACAAATTTTCAAAGAATTTTTGGGGGGGTTTTCCCCTTTTCTCACCCCTCTGAGCCCATTTCCTCAAAAATTTTTAAAATTTTTTTAATTCCCATGAATACCCCAAAATTCCCCCCCTTTTAAATATAACTTTCCCCTTAAATTAAAACCCAAAAAAAACCCCTACTTTATTTTACTTTTTTTAAATGTTCAAATTTTAACCCTGAAACAACCCCTCCCACCAAAAACCTCCCCAACCCTTTTTTTAAATTAAATTTTTAAATTTTAAAAGGCATTTACCTGGAAAAAAAATTTTCCCCCTTAATTTTTAAATTTTTTTTCCCCCCTTTTTTAATAAAAAAACTTTTTCCCCCTCTGAACCCTGGACCCCCCTTTTTCCCAAAAAAAAAATTTTTTCCCCCCACGTTTTTTTAAACCCCCGTCATTTCCAAACGTTTCCCCCTTTTTTTGAACCCCCCCTTCCCCCCCTTGTTTTTCCCTCAAAAATTTTTATCCCTTTTAAACCCCCTTTTTTCGATTTTTAAAAGTTTTAAACATTCCGCCACCCTAATCCCACCCCCTTTCAAACCCCTTATTTGTTATTATGCTTTTAGTGTTTCTGATTTCCCTTTTTAAAAACCCCCAAAAGGGGGAATTTTACATTTTTTTGCGGTGCCCCCCCAAAAAGCAAACCCCCCCTTTTTTCCCCCCTCCCTTTTTTACCTCCATTTCTTTTTTTAAAAAACCCCCTTTTAAACCAAAAAACCCTTTTTTACACAATTTTTTTATTATCATTCAAAATTTTTCTCCCCCCCCCCCAAAAAAATTTTTGAAAAAAACCAAAGCTTTTTTAAAAACTATTCCCCCTTTCCCCCCCCCAATCTGGTTAATGGAATTTTCCCAATATTGCTTTATCCCCCCTCCCTCCTTCTTTTTTTTACTTTTACCTTTCTTATTGTTGCCTTTTTCCCTTTTTCTCCTCTTCTTTTTTTAGTTTCCTAATGTTTTATTTGTTATCTTTGTTCTCCTGCCCTTAATTTTTATACTCCAAATCTCAAACTTTTTCGTTTTTAAAACCCCTGTATGTTTTTTTCTTTTTTTCAAAATTATGTTTCTTTTCCCAAACCTCTTCTTGTTTTTAGGTTCCTTTTTATTTCCCTCCCCCCAATTTTCTTTTTTTCCCTCCAAACTTTTTTCCTTTTTGAATGGTCCCCCCCGTTTTTCCCCCTTTTTTTTCCCCCAAACTTTTTTTTTCTTTTCTTCCCCATCATAAAATTACTTTGTATTTTTACTTTTCCCCTTTTTTTTTCCCTTTTTTTTCCCCCTTTTTCCCTGTAACTTTTTTTAACAATTGCCCTCCTTTTTGTGGTTTTTAAATGTTGGTTTTTGGTCTTTTTTCCCCTTTATTTTGCCCTACTTTTTGGGCCCTCCATGTTACTTTTTCCCTGTTGAGCCCTTTTCCAAATTGTCTTTAAAAATTCTTGTTTTCTCATGTTTCTTTTGGCCCCTCTTTCTGGGGTTTTACTTGTTACCCCTTAAACCCCCGAAAATGTCCTTTTTTTAAAAACCTGTTTCCCCTCTGTTCCCCCCATTTAAAATCCCTTGTTTTTCTGGTCCATCCTCCCCCTTTTTTTATTTTTCCTCTTCTGGAGGTGCTCGGTAAAAAAAATTTACGGCCTTTACTGACGTTAAGTTCCCCCCCTTTTTAATAGGGGGTTTTAAAATGTTTTTTCCCCTTTTTTACGAGGGGGAATGTGTACTAATTTCCCTGGGTTTTGGGGGTTTTTTTTGGGTTTACTCCCGAAAAAAAATTGGGGAACGTGACTCCCCTAAAGGGGGGGGCATTCCATCTTTTTTCCAATTTTGGGGGGTTGGATTTGGGGGGCTTTACTCTTTTATTTTTTGGGGTTTACATTGTTGGGGTTGGGCTGTTTTTTTGGGTAATTGTGCCTGCTTTTTCCCCCTTTTCTTTGTTTCCTTTTTTTTTTAATTTTTTTTTTCTAAAAAAACCTTGTGGGGTAACTTTTTTCCCTCCCCCCCCTTTGGGGAAATTTCCTTTTGGGTTTTTCCCGGGGGGGAAATTTTCCTATTAAAATTTTTGGTTCGACGTTCTACTTTCGGTCTTTTAACCCCCCGGGTCCAACCCTTTTCCCCCGGGGGTTTTGGGACTGGTCCCCCCGGGTACCCCCCCCAAAATTTGGTTTTTCCCAATTCCCCCTACTTAACCCGGTTTTGTTATTACCTCTCCCGAAGGCCCGGGACAGGTTTTTACTAAACCCCCCCCCTGACGTCCCCTTTTTTTTTATTACTGCCCCTGAATGACGGGTCTTTCCCTTCGCCCCTGGGGTTCGGGTATGTTCTTTTGTTTATTCTTTTTTTAAAAAAAAATTTTGGCAAAAATTTTTAAAATTGTTCATTGTTCGGGGAAAAAAAATTCCTGGTTTTCAAAAAAAAATGTTTTTTTAGTCGTTTTGGGTAGGGGTTCCCCGTTTTGAAAAAACTGGCCCCCTTCCTTACTTTTCTTTTTTGTACTGTATTCCCTGTTTTCTTTATTTTCCTTTTTGTTTTTTTACGGGGTTTCTTCTGTTTTCTTTATTTTTTTTGGGCTGTAGTTTTCTTTTATTTTTTGGGTTTTTTTTGTTTTTCTTTTTTTTTTTTCCCCTTTTTTTTTTTTTTGTTTTTTTGTTTTTTTTTTTTGTTTTTCCCCCCCCCCTTTTTTTTTAAATTTTTTTTTTTTTGTTTATGTTTTCCTTGTTCTGAACTTTTTTCTTCTGTTTTTTCCCATGTTTTCTTGTTACTATTTTTTTGTTTCTTTTTCTGTTTTTTTTGTTTTCTGGATGTACTGTTCTTTGTGTACTGTTCTGTTTTCTTTTTTTTTTTTTTTTTTTTTTTTTTTTTAGGGGAATGTATTTTTTCTTCTGTGACTTTTACTGTTTTTCTGTGTACTGTATTTTTTTTTTTTTACTTCTTGTTTTAAAATGTCTTTGTGTTACTTTTTCTTCCTTTTATGTCCCGTTTTTTGTGTTTTTTACTGTCTTCTGTGTTAGGAATGTCTTCTGTTTTGTCTGCTTTCTGTGTTACTGTACTGTTTTGGTTATATTTTTCGGGTTTTTAAATTTTTTTTGTTTATTTACGGGTCTTTCAATTTTTCTGTTTTGTACTGTCTTGTTTTTCGGGTATTTTTTTTAAAATTTTTTATTTATTCTTGTTTTTGTTATGGTTCTTTTTTTTGTTATTTGTTTGGTACTTTGTTTTCTGTTTTTTTTTTTTGGGTTTTACTGTTTTTGGGGGTTTCCTATTTATTTTTTATGTGTTCCTTTTGTTTTTGTTTTATTACTACTTTTTTTGGGTTTTTGTGTTCCCTTTCTTGTTATTGTATGGTTGTTTAAACTTTATGGGGTTTTTTTTTTGGGTTTCTTTTGTTAGTTTTTGGGTTTTGTTTTTTTTTTGTACGGGTTTTTTGTTATTGTACTGTTTTGGTTTTTTTTTTTTTTTTTTTTTTTTTTTTTTTTTCTGTTTTTTTTTTTTTTTTTTTCTGTTTTTTTTTTTTTTTTACTGTTTCTGTTTAGTACTGTCGGGGTTTTTTGTTTTTGTTGTACGGGTCTTTTGTTTTTTACGTTTTTCTGTTTTTTTTTAAAGGTTTTTTGTTTTTTTTTTTTTAGGGCTTTTGTTATTGTTTTTTTTTTTCTGGGTTTTTTGTTTTTGTATTTTTGTTTTCGGGTTTATTACTGTACTTTTTTGTTATGTCCCCTTTTTTTGGGTTATTGTTTTTTATTTTTTTTTGTACTGTATGTTTTTTTTTAGTACTTTTATTTGCTTCTGTGTTTTTGTTGTTTGGGCCCCTTTTTTGGGTTTTTGTTTTTTTTTATTCTTTCGTTTTTTATTTTTTTCTGTTTTTTGTTTTTTGGGTTTTCTGTTATTGACTTTTCATTTTTCGTACGTTTTTCCGTGTTCACTTTTTCCTTTTAAACTTAAAAAATTTTGCTTCTTACTTACTTCTTTTACTTTTTTATTTCTTTGTTTACAAGGGCCTTTTATTAGGTGATGTTCCTTTTTTTAAGAAATTTTTCTGAAAAAGTGTTGCGTTTTTGGGTTTTTTGGCTTACTGTTCCTTGTTTTGTCGATTTTTTTGTTTTTTGGGCTTCTGTTCCTGTTTATTTTCGGTTTTTTTAAGGGTTTTTGGGTTTGGTTTTTTTGCTGATTTTTTTGGTTTATTGGATGTTTCTTTTTTTGGGTAGTTTCTTTTTTTATTTCACGTTTTTTTTAAAAAATTTTTTTATTTCTTTGTTTGACCCCTTTTTTGGTTTTTTACTTGGCCTTTTTTCATTAGTTTTTTTTAACTTTACTTATTTTTCCCTTTTTAGATTTTTTTTTAAAGTTTTGTGGAGTTTCTTTTAAAAAAATTTTTTTTTTAAGTTTTTTTAGAGGTCTTCTGGGGAAAGGGGTTTTTTTTTAAAATTTTTTTCCCTTTTAATTTTTTTGGGACTTTTTTTTATTTTTGAATTTTTTGGCCCTTCGTTTTTGCCACTTTTTTTTTTTTTTTGCTTTTACACGTTTAAAAGTTTTGGGTTTTCAAACTTTTTTCGGGGGTTTTTTTTTTTTTTCAACGTTTAATGAGTTCTGAAATTTTTAATTTTTTTTAAGGCAACTTTCTAAGTCTAGGAAGTTTTACTTTTTCTGGGGTTTTTTCGAAGTTACTGAGGGGTTTTACAAATTTTTAAAGGCACTTTTATCCGAACGACTTTTGGCAATTTTCCTTCCGTTTTTACAAGTTTTTCCTTTTTTTTTAAAATTTTTTGCCCTTTTTAAAAGCAAAGTTTTTTTGCAACACGCCCCCAAACTTTCCCGGCGCCCCAAAAACCCCCCCCCCCCCCCCCCCCCCCCCCCCCCAAAAAGTTCCCCAACGTTTTTACTCTCCAGTTTTTTGCACACCCCTTAAAACACTTTTAAAAAACCCCCCCAAAAATTTTTTTGCCCCCCGGAAAAAGCGGGAAAAGCTTTTAACCCTTTTTTGAATGTTAGAGGGAAGTTTTTTTGTTTCTTCCCCTACTGATTACAATTTTATGAAAGGGTTTTAACCCCCCCAAATAAGCAATATTTCGATAGGCATTTTTGGTTTCCCTTCCAGAAAATTTAAGTCTACTAGGCTTTTTCTTGGGTTTTTAGTGGGACTAAGGGGAAACAGAGTAGGCAATTTTTTTTCCTTTCCGCAAAATGAAGTCATAACATGTCCCTTTTTATTTTTGCAATAACATTACAGAGAAGGGAATTTTCAAATTTTTCCAAAAGGAAGTTTTGTAATTTCAAAAAATTTTTGTAAAGAAAAATTCAATTATTTTCCCCCTTTAAATTTTAAAAAAACCAAAAAAAGAATTTTAAATTTAAAAAAAATTTTTCCCAAAAGGTTTTAATGAGAAAGCCCCGGGAAAAAAAATTGAAAATCAAACAAAAAAAAACCCAAAAAAAGTTTTTTTGGGGATCCCCTTTTTTAAGTGAAAAAACTTTTTAAACACACGTTTGGGAAACCCTCCCCCGGAATTTGGAAAATTTTCCCGGGCCCCCATTTGGAAATTTGGCCCGGAAGTCCCGGGAAGTTTGGGCCACAGTCCCTGGGAAACCTTCCATCTTTGGGAATCTCCGGGGCCCCCCCGGGGGAATTTTTCCCAATTTCCCCCAAATTTTGGAAAACCCTTTCCTGGAAAATTTGGCCCAACTTTGGCCCGCTTTTTCCCCCAAACGTCCCTCCGAATTTTGGGCCACACGTTTCCCCCAAATTTGGGAATTTTTTTCCGCCGAAATTTTAAACTCCGGGGCAACTCCTGGAAGCAACCCACGTCCCTCCAAAGTTAAGGCAACCCTTCCGGTTTCCCCCCACCGTCCCCGGGAAGTTTGGCCCACACGTTTTCCCCCGAAGTTGGCCCAAACCTTCCGGGCCCCTTCCATGAAGTTTAGCAAACCTCCTCCAAAGTTTGGGAAATCCTCCCCCATTTCCCGGGAAATTCCCCGGGCCCCGGGAAGTTGGCCCAAATTTTGGGCCACTTCCGGGAAATTTTCCTCCACCCCTGGGAAAATTTGGCAACTTTGCCAACTCCGGCCGAATTTTGGGGACACGTCCCTGGCGAAGTTTGGCCCACACGTCCCTCCAAATTTTAGCCAACTTCCCCAACAGTTTGGAAACATTTTGGGAAAAAACCCCCCAAAAAATTTTGGCCAACCTTTTCTGGAAAAGGGGACCAGGTCTCCGGGGCCCCCCCCCCTCCAAGTTCCGGAAATTTTGGAAAAAAAACCCCCCCAAACCCCCGGGAGTTTTCCCCCCAACGCCCCTTCCGAAGTTTCCCCCAAACCTTCCTAACCCCCAAAAAATTTCGGGCCAACAGTTAAAGAAATTTTTAAAATTTTTAAACGTTTTAAATTTGGAAAAATTTTCAAAATTTTTTAAAAAAAAAAGAAAACTTCCATTAAAAATTTATTGATTTTAAAAAATTTTATAAAAATTGTGTTTTTTTTTAAAAAATTGATATTAAAAAAATTTAAAAAAAAAAATTAAAAATTTTTTTTGGGAAAAAAATTTAAAAAAAAAAGTTGTTTGCTAAAACTGTCCTTTTTGGAATTTAAAATTTTTTTTTCAAATGTGGTTGTAAAAAAAAAATTGTAACCCCTAAAATTTTTTGTGAAAAAGCCCTGGTTTTTAAAGTGCATTCCTTGAAAAACCCCAAAAATTTTTGTTTTTAACTCCGGGTTTGAAAGGCAAACCCGGGGAACTCTTTTAAAAAGTTGTGGAAAAAACGAACCCGTGGTTTAAGGGGTTTTTTGCAACCCCGGAAAATTTTTTTCTTGTTTTAAAAAATGAAGCTTTTTTAAAAAATTGGTTTTTCCCTTTTTCCCTCCTTTAAAAGTTGTGTTAAAAAAAAACTGAACTGTAGGTTGTAACCAAATTTCTTTAAATTTTTTAAACCTAACCCCAAATTAAAAATTTTTTTAAGAAAAAAATTTTTACAAAAAAGGGTTTTTAAAAAAAAATTTTTTAAAAAAAAAATTTTTTAAAAAGTGTTTTTTTAAAAAAAAATTTTTTTATTTCAATTTTAAAAAATTTTTTTTTTGGTTAAATTTTGTGTTAAAAAAAAAAAAAAAAAGGGCAAAAAAAAAACCCTTGGGCAAAAGGGCCCTGCTTGTTCTGCTTAAAAAGCTGTGCTGTTGTAGAAAACACAGAATTTGTTGTTTGCTTACAAAGTGTGTTGTTGTAGAAAAACCGGTTGCTTGTTTTGCTTAAAAAGCTGTCTTGTTGTAGACAAACACCTGGACTGCTTGTCTCGCTTAAAAAGCTGTGCCCTTGTTGGGGGACAAACCCTGGTTTGTTTTTCCGTTTAAAATGTGTTTTGTAACAAAAACCCTGGTTGTTGCCACGTGTGCTTTTTTTTTTAAAAATATTTTTTTCCCCTTTGGGTTTTTCCCTTTACAAGTTGCTTGTTGTAAAAACCCCTAGACTTCTTGTCTCTGCTTAAAAAGCTGTGTTTGTTGTAGCCCCAAAAAAGGCTTTTTCAAATTTTTTGCTAAACCTGGGGTTTTGTAAAACTTTTAATTTTTAAAAAAAAAACGGATATTGGGGGGCCTTATCCTGGAAGGGGGGTCGGCTTAGGTGGAACCGCTTAAAAACCTGGGCACGAATTCCACTTGGAAAAAGTGACACCAAACCTCTCACCCTCTTTTTAAAAACCCTTTTTTTCCCCTTTGCCTATTTTTTCTTTTGGGGACAATCGATCAAAAGGGGGGGGAAAATCACCCCTTTTGTTTTCTTTCCCCTTTTGGGGTTAAGCCCTTGTGTGGCGAAATTTTTCCCAAAAAGTCCCAAATTATTTTCAAATTTCAAGGGGTTTTGGGGGCCATAGAAGTTTTTCCAAAAAGGGCCCAGAGTAAACCCGGGGGGTCCCCGGAGTGACCCAGAGACGATGATTGGGTGATTCATGCCTTTTATCGGCAAGGAATCTTTGAAAGTTTTTGAAAAGTTTTTTCAGACGGAAGCTAAAAATCGCAGGTTTTCCCAGAAATAAAAAATTGTTTTAAAACCCCTTTTTTATTTTTTTATTATTTTTAAATTTATTTTAAAATTTTAAATGGTTTTAAAAAAAAAATTTTGTAATGTTTTAGTTTTTTTTTAATTTTGTATTTATGTTTAAACTGAATATATGATTTGGAGTTTAAACAAGATGTCTTTATGTTAACCCCTTTTTGGGTTTGTTCATAGGGATTTGTGCATCCCTATAGCTTTCGTACCGTCACGTTTGGAATAGGGCCAAACTCTCGGGTGCAAAAAATTTACAAAAATACGTGGAAAGAGATCCAGAACTTCCCGGGAGAGGATCAACTGTGTTGCAGAAGCCGAAACTATGATTAAATTGTTAGATCGTTTATGTTTGATTCTACGATTTTATTTCTTGGGTGCCTCTTCCGTGAAAATGAGGGGTATCCCTCGTGGATCACCCAGAAAGCAGTGTAATTGGCCCCGCCAACCCAAGCAAAGACTTCCTCTCCATACTTTTTTTCGATTTATCCTAATTCACTTTACTGTGTTTTCTTATATATACCCCTCTTTCTTCAGGGTTTAAAATATTTATGAAATTTAAAAAAAATCCAGCACGGACGAGACGTCGTTTTTTAAAGGTGCGCTAAAAAATTTCGTTTCTTTTACCTTTTATTGGGATTTATTTTCTTTTCTCGGCCAAGAAAAACCGGACTGAAAGACCGTTGAATGTTTCTAATTTAATACATGTAAAAAATGTTTAGTGACTGTTCAATTACCTACTCCGAAATCATAATAACACAAATGCTAGCAAATCAAGGATGGAGCTTAAAAATCTGGGAATTTTAGGCTAAAACCCACTGGCCTGGGTTCAAACCCCACCCGTTTCCCGGGTTTACATACTTGTCACGTCAAAATTTTAGTGGAGGGCACAGTCTTGCTCTTTCCTCCCGTGGACACCCGCCTAATAATTTATATACTTCAATGACAAGTTACATATTTTTCACTAGTCAAAAACCCACACATTTTTATGGGAAATGCTCACAAAATAATAAACATGAAAGCCATTAGCCAGTGGCCGGGTGTTGGGCATGTCATTCACTGTTGGTGAGGTAAATGTAAAGGTTTGGGGTTTTTTTCAAACCACAAAGTTGGTGTTATTGTCCACACACACACAAATTGAGGTATTTTCCACCACACAAAGTTGGTGTTATTTTCCACACACACAAGTTGGGTTTTTGCCACACACACACAAGTTGAGTGTTATTGTCCACACACACACAAGTTGAGTGTTATTGTCCCCCACACACAAGTTGAGTGTTATTGTCCCCACACACACAAATTTGGGGTTATTGCCACACACCAAGTTGAGTGTTTTTGTCCAACACCACAAATTGGTGTTTTGTCCACACACAAACAAATTTGGGGCCCAAAAAAGGGGTTTGGTTTCCCCCAAAATTTTTTTTCCTTGTGTGGTTAAAATTAGTTTTTTGTCTTTTTTTGTCACACCCAATTTGTTATTCAACATTTTTTGTCAAAAAAACATTTCTTTGTTTTGTAGGATGGTTTAAAATTTCCCCCACAACGGAGTTGTAAAAACAATTTTTTACCCCAACTTTGAAAAGGGTTATTTCAAAACAGTTTTAAAAAAATTGGGAAAAAAAAAACATGTAGGTGTAAGGGGAAAAAACACAAAAATGTTTTCACCGAAAAAAGCCAAAACACAAGTTTGTTGAAGTTTCCCAAAAACAAAGTTGGAAAAAAAAAAAGTTTATTTAAGGAAAAACAAGTTGATTTTTGGAAAAAAAAATTTAAATTATATAAAAAAAATTTTTTGCCCAACAAGTTTGGAGTGGTATGGCCCAAAAATTTTTAAGGGTTTTTTTTGGGTTTTCCCAAAATGATGTTTGGTCCCACCACTTGGATGGGACCCCCAAGTAGTATTGGGGGGGGTTTGTAAAAATGTTATGTATTTTACACACTCTTGCCCTTTATTGGGTTTTTCCAAACCACCCAGGGGACTGACAAAAAAGGAAAAAATTTAAAAAGGTTACCCAAGTATGGATTTCAAAAAAAAAAGTGAAAAGGGCCCCCAAAAATTTTTTATTGGTCCACCCAAACATTATAAAAAGAACAAACAAAATTGGTAGTCACCCCACCAAAAGTTGGGGGGAATGTCCAAACCCATAACCAGGTAGTCAAAACCAGGAGTGAAAATTTAACAAACACAAGGAATGTTTTGCCCCCCCCAAGGGGGGGGGTTGTCCCCAAAACCAAGGGTTTGGTTGCCCAACAACCAAAACCCCACACACGTATTTTCCCCACCAATAATTCCAAAAACATGGGGGTTTTGTAAAAACAAAAAAGGGGGTTTTTTTTCCCCCCACCAATTGAAATGGTTTTCCCCAACCAAAATTAAAGGATTTAAAAAGGGTGAAAAGCCAACCCATCCAAGGGTTTTATTTGTTTAAGTTTTTTAATACAAGTGGTTTTATTGTTTTTCACAAAGGGTTTACCGTTAGGTTATTTTAAAACATTATCCCAACAAAAAAAATTTTTTTTCCCCAAATATTTTTTCCCCGAAGTTTTATGGCAAAAAAAAGGTGGGCCCCAAAATTGAGTAGTCCCCCACCAAAAATTGGGGGGATTGTTTAAAAAAAATTTTTTTTTAAATTGAATTTTAGGCAGGGGGGTTTAAATTACTCTTAAATTTCTTAATTTTTTTCTCAGAAAAATAAAAGGTTCCCTTTCCCCTTTTTTAAAAAACTTATCTAGTTAACCATTAAATTTGGTATAATTTCTTTTCGTCAAAAACTTCTTTAAATTTTGGGAGAGGGAATACTTTTTCTAAAACACTTTGGCTTTTAGGAATGGTAAAAGTTTGGATTCAAATAATGAAAAATTGTTTTGATACAGGGAAAAAAAAATTTTTTGGAACGAAATCCCTGGTTCTTTGTTTAAAAAAGCATAGTGTATTTGATGGTTTTTTTCCCAGCATTTTCTGTTTAAAATTTTCAAAAAATCCTGATTTTATTCTTTAAACAAGAATATTCTCTAAGCTAATTTAAAAGTGGCACCGGGTAAAAAAAAAAAAGGTTTCGGTATTTTAGGCCCATGAGTGGGAAAAAGTGTATGGTTTGAGGTCTTTAATGGGAAAATTATTATGCTTTGGTGTCTAATTCCAGAAAATTTGTCAGGAATTTTAAAGTTGATTTTTATGGCATTTCGCATATTTGTTAAGACAGATAAAAATTTTGGCCAGTGTAAGAAATTATGGGTTTCTTAAATAAAAAATGGGAAACCCGGGGAAACCGATTAATTTTATGATTTTAATTTAAAAAGTTTTAAAATCTTATCAAAAATTTTCCTAATTAAGGGAACAGGGAGATTTTCCCCCTTACGGTTTGCCAAATTCAATTTTTTGTTTACAATAGTGGGGAAGCCTGGTTACCTCTGGAATAGGGGGCCGTGGTTTATAAATTACTTTAGATTTTTCCTATTTTAAGGGGAATTTGACATTTTATTTTTGGGGGGTCTGGTAAGATGTCGAAAATCCCGACTGTAAAAAGACCTTATTAAAATAAAATTTTACTTTTAGAACACCCCCTTGCCAACCCAAAAAAGGGATTTGGAAAGGCTTTTCGCAAAATTAATTCCCTTTAGGGCCTTTAAAAAAATGAGGAAATTCCCACCCCGGGCACCAAGATAAATCACCTTATTGCGCTTACACAAGGTGCCCCCCCCATTAATTTAAATTTGGGATTTGAGGGGGAGCTAAAATTTTCACCAAATTAAAAATGCCGGGGGTTTAGGTCAAAATAGGTTTGATGTTTAAACTTCTTTTTTTACTGCCAAAAAAACGGGGTTTTTCAAAAACCCCCCTTAGATTAAAAAAAAGAATGTTTTTAACTCAGGTTTAATTTTGGAAAAAATTATTAAAATAGATAGTTTGGAACCACATTTTGTTCCATAAAAAATTAAAAATAAAAAGGGAACACTTTAATCCCGCAGCGAAAGGCCAGGTAAAAATTATGAATCCGTTGGTTTAAGAAAACATAGTTTTTTTTTTACTTTGGGGCAGTTGTCGTCCACCTTCCGTTAAAGGAGTAAGGTGTGTGGGGTTTAAACCCACGTTGATAAACGGGTTTTTAAATTCAAAAGAATTGACCCTTTATCCGAAGAATTTTGGTATTTCCCATGAAAAAATGAAAATAGGCCGCGACCAGGAGAATGGGGGGTTTTAAGGGGAAGTCTGGGGAAAATGGCCCCTGCAATCATGTTAAAAAATTATTTTTGCCCCTGTGAACGGGGGGAAGGGGGCCAAAAAAAAATCATGAAACCTTGAAAAGGGGGAAAAAAAATTGGGCCCCACCAAGGGAACCCCTGTTCTTACCCTTTCGGGAAAAAGTTGACAACGGAAGTTGATCAAAATGTAGGGGACATGTAGGCCCCAAAAATTAGGTTTGAAATTTTAAAATTTTGGGGCTTCCCATGTAAAAAGGCCAGAGATGGCAACTCAAAAATTTTTTAAAATTTTCCGGCAATCCTCGGAAAATTAAACGGCTCGACCAAACGTCAGGGGGTTGCCCCGCCAGACCTATAGCTTTTAAAAAAAAAAATGTGTTTTAAACAAACCCGTAAGAAAATTTCCGGGGACCTTGAAAAAGAACCCGAGAACCTCAAGGAAGGAAAGCGGACCCCTTTCCTAAAATGGGGGAAGTATTTGGTTTCCGGAAAAACTAATGGGGGATAGGTTTTCCCAGCTTGAGCTTGGGGAAAACCGTTAATAGGAGTTTTGGTATAGATTGGCCCCCAACGGTTTTTCCCCGGGTTGCGTTGTCCAACAAAAACTGGACCCTAAGGTGGGGTTACCGGGTTTTTTAAAAGCCTGATTTGGTTTTAAATGATTCACTGGAAAAATAATTTTGGAAGAAAAAGAGATTTAGGGTCCAACCCTTCTTGGAAAAAAAATTCCAAAAGTCCTTCTAGAGGGGAAAAAGGCCCCTTTAGGTTCCAAAAAAACAGAAACGAGGGTTATCGGGGGGAAATACGGATTTCAATTTGGAACCCTTTGACCAAAAAACTTGAACTGTTGGGGAAAAAAAAATGTTTTCCCAAAATTTAAAATTTGTGGCCCTTAAACGTAAGAAATCAGGTTAGGGAAAAATTACCCGGTAACTAAAGGGAACATCCTGTGCAAAATTGTCAGGGAACGCGGCTGCGCCCCCAACCGTCAAAGATTTAGAACCATCTGTATAAACAACGATGGCATGCACATGCGACTGGAAGTGATCAAGGAAAAAGAGAGGGAAAAGCAGCCTTAGTAGGAGAGATTTGGCGCACGGTGGGTAAGGAAGAACAGACACGAACCTTTCGGAACCTCCCAAGGAGGAAGTGAAAAGGCAGACGCTATATGCACATATAAGGGAGGCAACTGGAGAAAAAGACTGGAGTGAGTGAAGACGAAGAGAAAACGGTCAGAGTAAGCACAGGCGCCGAACAAATAACGGGTTTCTACTAACGTCTGAGATTAACCTTTACGCAAAAAGGAAACACAAATGTCATGAGAATGGATAAAGCAATGAAGGCAATGAGCATCCAAAACGATTCCCAAAGGGAAAGGGAACATTCGCCACAGCATAAGAGGCTTTCGAAGGGTAAGAACGAAAGGTTCCAAGGCATAAACGTAGACCCTGATGATAAAGGGGTATCTAACTTGAAAGAGTTGTAGGAGAAGCCGCAGAATAGACTTGGTCACTGTAATTACCAGCTTGGACAAGACTAGAGTGGAATGCAAACGGAGGAGAGTCGGCTATCTGCTCCCATGAACGATGTGCAAGAATTTTAAGGAGATTCAGCCGACTATGGTAAGCTGCCTTCAGAGAGGAAATGTGAGGTTTCCATGTCAACCGGCGATCAAATAGAAGGCCAAGAACTTGACCGTATCACATTCTGGGATACGTGAGCGTGTAGATACAATGCAATGTCTGGGAAAAGAGGACGTCTAGTGAAGGTAATGAAAGGGGTTTTTTCGTACTAAAAAAATTTAAAACCATGAGAAGTGGCCCAATAGGAAACACGGTCAATCGCATCCTGATGGGAGGCCGCTACCAGGTGACAGTCAGCGCCTGCGTAAGCTGTAGCAAAAGTCATCCACATAAAGTGACGACCAAGTAGGTCATTTATAGCCAAGGAAAAAGGGGTAGTACTAAAGACACAACATTGTGGGACCCCTCGGCCTGAACAAAGTCTGAGGAAAGAGAGGCGCCAACACGAACACGAAAATGTTTTTCAGACAAGAAAGCATTTTGGAAGGTCGGAAGATTACCACGGAGACCTAAGGAGGGGGCCCTGGGCTAAGATTTTATCATCCAAGTAGGTCATTGCCTTCCCGAGGTCCAAAAAAGATTTCTAGGACTGAGTGTTTATTTGGAAAAAGCATTTCGCACATATGTATGTAAGTGGAGCAAGGAGTCCAAAGTAGAGCGGCCCTTAGAAAGCCATATTGGCGAGGAGAAAGACTACTGTCTCTCAATACGATATCAGACGTCCATTCACCAATCGTTCTTTCACCTGCAGACTACACTGGTTAGAGCAATGGGACGGCAGTGAGAGTTATCAAGTCCTGAAGTGTCTGGTTTGCGAAACGGAAGCACACTGGCAAAATTTCCATTGTTGAGGGAGAACCCCTCACGTCCCAAACAAGATTGAAAAGGTGCACAAGGGACTGCAAGGGCTGTAGAATTCAGATGCTATAGCATACAGATTGAATATTACCGGGCCCGGCTGCTGTTGACTGCCAAGCGGAAAGCGTGGACTCTAGCTCTCTGAGAGTACAAGGTACGTTTTTTGGCTCCCGCCAATTAGAAGAGAAATCCAAGGGTGATTGTCCCTGGCAGCTTTGAAGCGAGAACAAAGAGGGCAGAGATGACGCTTTGGGAGACACGGACAAGATAGTTCTCGATTTCCATGGCAACCCCAAGAGGGTCTGTAACACTAACACAGTAACGCACAAACGGGGATCAGGGTCTGGAGCGTATTTGCCACACAACTTCTGTAGCTTCCCCCTCCACATAGGGAAGGGCGAGGTAAAAATAGAAACGTACCCTTACCAACAAGTGCACTTAGCATCGGTATGATGCAGCGAGCGACTTTCCCTCGCCCCGGTTTTAAAAACCAAAAGCGGTCTGTGTCCCCTTATATTGATAATGGCCCACCCCAGCACGTTTCAAACGCCCCTGCATGGGCACATGCAGGAGACCACCAAGGCACGCATGTCTGAGAATGCCTGTCTGAGGTTTGAGGAATAGAACATGATGCTGCAGTCAAAACTAAGGGTCGAAAACTGGTTTCACCAGCTCATCAATAGAGGACGATGAAAGGGGCCTCACATAAAGCCCTAAGATGAGAGTATAAGTCCCAATTTGCTCGTCCAAATTGTCAACGGGGGGGTACGAGGTGGTCCCGGGGAAAATTCAGTAGAAGTTAGAATAACAAGAAAGTGATCACTGTCGGCAAATCGGGAGAAATGGGCCAGAGGAACAGATAGAAAGATCAATGCAAGAGAGAGACTGAGTACGGAGTCAATAGGTGGGAACACCCCTATTTAAAACATGAAGAGGATTAAAGAAGTGACAAGAGCCCCCAAAATGATCACACGAGAGTCACAGTGGAACCCTCCCCAGGATGATGATGAGCGTTAAATTTACCCCAAGAGGGTGGCGGGAGAGAAAGATCAAAAACATCC
>NW_026485002.1:0-25323 GCF_026875155.1 Cherax quadricarinatus | reverse complement strand
AAAAAAAAATCTTTAAACCCGGGGGGTCCACTGTACTGATAACTGGCACACAACCCTTTTTACTCACTGATTCTTGCGAGTGAACATAACAAAAGTGTGTGGCACAGTCAGAAATCGTAGAATTTGCCTAGGTTCAACGCGGCATCGAAAGGGAAATTCAAGGCGTTTGCTGCCAATGACATGGCATTTCGGTGGCATGACATTTGTGATGTCAAAATGTTGACATCAGTTCACTGACACGAAATGGTAGACACTGGCAAGCAGAATAGAGCCCAATGAACCCACTATAAAACCTACAGCTGTGATGGACTACAACCTCAATATGCACTTAATGGATAAATGTAACATGCAGACGGGGTTTGCTGATTGTGTTTGCGAGTTATAAAATGGTATATAAAACTCTTTTTCCATCTTCTTGACATTTCCATGCTGAACGCTTATAATATGTACAAGTTGAAGACCAACAACAAACCCAAATATGGTGAATTTTGTTTGTCAGCCATCAGACAAATAATATTCAAGTAGTACAAGAAGGTATCAAATTACCGACAAGTTTGAAATTAAGACGTGCAACATTTGGGGTATCTTTATTGTAGACATTTTGCCATCCATTTGGCTTTATCAATACAAATTCCAGGACATACTTGAAGACAGTAGAACTAGTACAGAAGATGAGGAAATCGTCCCCAACCTTGGGGGTGGGTGCGAAGGCACCATAGTCACGGGGATTCTGAATCTCCACGACTACGGTGCCTTCGCACCTACTCCAAGGTTGAGGAAACTGATTACCTCATCTTCTGTACATAGTTCTACTGTCTTAAAGGGTTATGTCCTGGAAATTTGTATTGATAAAGCCACGGGAAATGGGGAAACATCTACAATAAAGTTTACAGTGGAACCTCAAATTTCAAACGCATCGCTTATCGAACTCTTCAAAATAGAACCCTTTCTTCGAACCAACTTTGTCCCTATTATCGAACTCGCCCTATTTTCAAACCGCTGGGTACCGGACCGGGTCCTGCAGCCTGCTCTGTCCGCGTCCTCACGCAGGCACCATGAGCCAGTCTGGTTTTGTTGTGCTTGAGTGAACCCCTAACCTGTGCTCTCATTCAAACAATTTTAACGTTATTTCATTTTGTTTTGTGCTTGTGGGACTGTGAAATAAGCTACAATGGGCCCATAGAAACTTGCTAGTGGTAAACCCTGTGGTAAAGAAAGTGAGAAACACCATTTGATGTGAAGAAGAAAATAATACAGAAGTTGAATGATTGTCCAAATGTTTGTGGAGAGGTACCACCCTTTAGCAAGCTGAAACAAGCCATCTTTGCAACAAGTTCAGTGATAGAACCATGTCCCATTTTAGGGAAATCTTAAGGAGGCACCAGAAACAGAGGACTGGACAGTTTTTTTTGTAGACAGGGGTCCAGGACTCAAGCTGGTCCTAGTGCCATTAACCCCTCGACTGTCTCAACCCCCCAAACCGAAGTGTCTCCTGGTGTCGCAAAATTAAAAAAAAAAAAAAATAATAATTTTTTCTTATGAAATGATAAGAGAAATCTTTTCCCGATTTTAATGACACCAAAAAAACGAAATTTGATGGAAACTGACGGAATTTATGCTCTCGTGAAGTTAGCGACCTTGGCGCTGTTACAAATCGGCGATTTCGCCACTTTGAGCCCTATTTTCGGCTAATTCCGTTGTTCCAGTCGCCCAAAACTCATAGCTATTTCTTTAGAAACTCACATTTTTTCTATTGATTGAGTACAAGAAACTAGCCCATTTACAATTTAATACTACCTAATAAATGTGGTCAGAAATTTGTATTTGGCCAATTTCACGAAAACTAAAAAATATGAATTTCAAAGTAAGTCCAGATCCAGAATGAACATGCAAACATTCCTGGCTCTTAAATAACATTTTCTTTGTTCATCGTCATGTCTCCTGGGCCCTCTGATTTACTCTTGCTTTCTATTTTGAAGTTTATTCAGCAAAAAAATAGAAGACTTAATTTATGCATACTGCTGCAATACTGTAATAATTGGTATAAATAACATCAACTCATTCATAACTGCATATTCCGGAATGGCTAGTTGGACATTTACTGGCCAATGACATCATTTGTTTTACTTTGAAACATTGGCAAAAATCAAAACATTTCCCCTACTTTAAGCTCCATTTCTAGGTTCTTTTATAGTAAAATCAATCAAATCACCTCTATTTCGATAATATGTTTTCATTCTATCAAGTGGACAAGAAACGTGAGAATACAAGCATAAATACTATCGAAAATAGGCCACAAAGTCGGCATTTTAATTAAAAAAAAAAAACGGTCGGAGGTTTTTTTCTCATTATGCACTAGGTCGTGTCCAGGATTTTTTTTTATACGGGGCACACTGGACCACGAACCGACCATTACTCTCCACAGGTGAGCCTACCAGCTTTCTCTGTTGATTGAAGCCGCTAGAATTTTATGAGTATATATACGTCAAAACACGGTACCCCGTACGACGATATATATCCGGCCAGCAGTTCAAGGGTTTTTTTAAAAGACAGAAGTGAAGTACCCCAGAGAGGGCTTTGATACCTGTAAAGTCCTCTGGAGGGGGATTCTCCTTCTAAACCATAAAACCCAACTCCTCCTCCCTATCTTTCAGATGCATCACCTATCTTCAATAAAAAGGTAATAATGGGATTTTTATATGTTTATTTAAATCTATTAATATACATAGTTGACATCTTGTTTCTTGTGTGTAAGTAAAACTATAATTAATCTCTATAAAAAGTTTTTTTTTTTTTTTTAATATTTTTAGGTTTCTGGAACGGATTTATTGTATTTTCATTTTTCTTATGGAAAATCTTGCTGCTTTTCCGGACTCTCTGAATTTAGAACTAACTCTGGAATGGATTAAGTTCGATATTTGAGGTTCACTGCCCCCCCTCTTACCCAGATGTTTGCACATGTGTCTTAATTTCATATTCAAGTACAAGAAACAACACATGCAACTTCATAGACAGCGCCACGAAATTACCAACACCATGCCAGCTCGTCTGAGGACTGGTGATCACATAACCCCATACCACAAAACGCCCACAAAAATGCAGACACTCGTTTTATGTGTGTGGGAGTGTAAAAACCCATTGTGCATACACCCATGTTCAAAGAATTCTCAAGCTGCAGCAGTTCTAGGAAAGTGGTTCAGTGATTGTAATATGTACAGTGGTACATCAAGTTATGAACTTAATTTGTTCCAGAAAGGCTGTTCGAGTGCTGATACTGAAACGAAAATTTGTCCCCTAAGGAATAATGTAAATTAGATTAGTTTGTTTTAAACCCCCAAAAAATACACTTGCATAAGTGTTCAGTTGGGAGCTGTTCGAAACTTTGATGGTACCACTTTATATATATTATAGAACAATAGTAATAAAACATTTTTTTATATTGTTTGAGTAAAGTTTTTGTTTAACCATTATGATGGATACCTATAGTGTTTTGCTTATTCGTAACTGTGTTACATTCAACGAATGTATATATGAACTTTGCACCATACTTGGTCTCCACAGGCACAATAGTTATGTGGGAAAAATAAAATAGTAAAAAAAAAAAAAAAAAGAAACCTTGGAAGGCAAGTAACAAAGTTTTCAGGGAAGCAGCATTCGCCACTGTTGCCATATGGATCTTTTTCTGCCAACCTTACACCTCGATATCTTGGAAGTAGTGATTCAACATTTTGTTTTTGGCTTAAAAACAATCACGAAATTAATTTAACATTTCATAAGAAAAAATCAACTTTTCTTTTTCTTTAGAAAATTTTTCGTCACCAGGAGACTTCAGGATTCGGGCGTTGCGGTAGTCAAAGGGCATAAAGCCTACTATACTTGAAAGTATTCTCCCCTCCTTTCTTCACACCCTAACCTGAGCCTCATATCTCATAAAAACTCTTTACAGCATTTAGTAACTTACTACTATTCCACACACGTGTACCTCGAGTTTCAAACACTCCAACTCGAACAATTTATGTAAGTGTATTTTTGTAAAGTGCTTTTGTAAGTGTATTTTTGGGGGGTCTGAAACAGACTAATCTAATTTACAATTTTCCTTGGGAACAATATGTTCCCAGTATTCAGCACTCAAACAGCCTTCTGAATACAAATTAAAGTTCATAATTCAAGGTACCACTGTACTGTACTTACAATATCTTCCACATTGCTCCCCTATCCACAAAATATATGCCTTTTCTAAATCTTAAAAGCAATGAAAACTTCCCTACCTTTATGTAATATTGCTCACTTGTATGCGTATGTAAACAATTGGTCTATACATCTGCGACCTGGCTCCCCATCCCTTATCCCTAATTCTTTAAACAACCCTACCTCATACGCTTTACCTCGGTATACGTTGTGGATAGGAGGAGTGCGCTAGTTTCCCTATCATTTTTTACAAATATTTTTGTCCCCTTTGCTTTATATCCACTAAGACAACTAATGCATGCTCTGCCAATCCTGGGTACGTTACCCTCTTCTATACAATTAATTTAAATAAAAAACACTAACCAACCCCATAACTATATATCCCTACCTGCTTTTCAACATTTGTCTATCTTCATCTGTCACAGCTGATTTACCCCCTTTCATTCTAAGCACTTGCTCATGCACTTCCTCCACACTTACAATGGTTCTTCCTCACTCTCACAACGGAATGTTATACTCCCTGCCCCATACAAAAATCACAGTCTCTTCTTCAAAATATTTAACAGGTTCCTCAGAATATTCCCATTCATCTTCCGATACCTATAACTTCCTCTCCTTTTTAACTGTCAAATCCTATTTTGTTCCTAGGCTTTCCTCAACTTATAATTCACACCAAAACTTTTTCTTTTTTCTCAACAAAAATTGATAGATATTTACACTTTCTCATGTGCTCTCACTTTACATTCATTCACTCCACTCTTAACCTCTATTTTCTCACTCCATATACCCCTCCCTCCTTGCATCATTTACTTCGTAAAAACCTCTTCAGATGTTAACTTTTTCTCTCTTAATACTCTCTTTACTCATCATTCCACCCAATTGCTCTTTTTTTCCCTCCCACACCCACTTTCCTGTAACACAAAATCCGATGCTTGAACACTAAACACTCCATTCCTAAATCTACCCTATACATCTCTCCTCATTGCCTATATCTCACATGCCTATCTTTTCTTCCAATAGCTGTTTATTCTTCCCCAAACTGCCTCCTCTCGAGTTTTAGTAAACCTTCACCTCTTTTCTTTCTTCCTGATTCCATCTCCTTGGATCCCATCTACCTTTATACCTTCGTGTAGATAACACTCTTAAAAGTGATCCAATATATTTTGTGGCCCCTCTAAAACAAGCCACATCCTGAGTCTACCCATCAGCCTTTTATCTACCAATACACCTACCATATCCGACTTATGAACCGTGCCTCCTGGTTCCAACCAATGGTCGTAAGGTCAAAATGGATGTAAGGCGAACCCCTTACTACTGAATATCATACATTACATTTTTGTAAAGGCTATTTTATTGTTTATTCTGGTTTTAATTTTTAACTTACTTTTTTTGCTGTTAGTTCTGTGTTTTTTACCGGACAGTTTAGGATAAACACTGTGTACATCTCAAACAGTTGATTATTTGCCCAGAAAAATTTGGCATACAAACACATTGTCGTAAGTCGACGTGGTCGTTTGTCGAGCAGCGTCTTAAGTCGGATGGTAGGTGTACATAGTCCAACTACTTCATTATGCCCTATATTATATCTTGTATACTTATCCCTTCCCCCAACCCCTTTAAGTATGTATTACCTATAACTAACCCCTTGCTAGAACAGTTCAAAGACTCCCAATTATCATTTATACACTGGCACCCCCCAAAACTTACTATCCACACCTTTCTAACATTTCTCCCACTTCAGCATTTAGGGTCCCCTACCTACAATTACTCTCTCACTTGGTTCAACGGTTCCTAAACAGTTGCTTAACATCTGCCAAAAATCTCTCACTTTACATTCCTCTTTCCAAGGTCGCATACACCAATTGTTATAGCACCAATTTTCACATCAACCCTTATTTATCTACCCAATCCTGAATTTATACATTTAGATTCCTCTTCTCTTTCCCTAACTACTCCTTCAACATAATACCCCTGTTTTAGTTCTAACTCTTTCAGTATACTCCTGGCTTAATCCCATTTATTTCTCTCCCTTGAAACACCCTTACCCCCTTCAGCTTTGCTTAGGAGCTTGGACAATCCAACTTCTTTTCATTCATAACACTGGCAATCTCTCTATCTTATCTGCACTACCTCCACCACATTCAAAATCCCAGTTTTATGGTTTTTTCATTATTTTTTTTTTTTTTTTTTTTTTTAGTATTATACAAAGGTTACTAGCCCATTGTCCCAATATTTCAGTCGCCTCCTACGAACACCATTGGTTACGGACGGGGAAAGATTCTTTTCACTTTCCTATGGAGAGGAAAGGAAAAATAAAAAGAACAAGCCTATTTAGAAAAATAGGGGAAAATTCAGATTGGTGTGTATTCATATGTATGTTATGTAGCAGTGCCTTAGTGTCAGTAGCTGGATCTACCTATTTTCTCGAATGTTTTATGTGAAGAAAGATACCTGATTCCTACCATTGTGTTTAAAACAACTACAGGTTGCCATTTCACATGGATTTGCAGGACAGTTAGTACCTCCCTGGGTAGTTGCTAGCCATTGTCCCGTCCTTGAGGGCTCGGGTGGCCTGGTGGTTAACGCTCTCGCTTCCACACGGCGAGGGCATGGGTTCGATTCCCAGCCAGAGTTAGAAACATTGGACGTGTTTCTTTCTCCTGTATGTCTATGTTCCCCCATCAGTAAAAATGGGGTACCTGGGTGTTAGTCGATGGTGTGGGTCGCTATCCTGGGACACTGACCTAATTTGCTCCGAAATGCAGAGCATTACAAGGGACTTTCTATATAGTAGTATGTCATTGTTGTCAGCTAGGAACTGTATCCTTGCTACATGTACTTGTAGAAATAAAGATATTATTATATTTTATTTATTATTATTTCCTCTTATGACTTGCATGGCTTTGCTGAGGCAAGATTCATTTCACTTCACCATGGAGAAATATACTATACAGTAATCAGAAAGCTCATAAGATGCATAGCAGTTCCGGCAAAACTTAAGTCACCTTTTAAGATCTACATTGATTTTAATTAGTTTTTTTTTTTGAAGAATAAGTTTATTTCAGCATGATTATCCATGTTTGTCAAAGGAGGTTATAACCAAACGGGTATGCATGCCAAAAGCCCCTTTATATGGCAGAGATTTTGGGCATAACTAAAGATTTAAACTTTAAGATTAATAAGGCAATGACGTTGCACTAATTTTGTACATTTGGTCATTAGGCAAGTTTACAATGAATACATGAGAGCTGAATTATTTTATTAGTTCATGCTATATGCTTTAAACTAAATTTTGGTTAGGAGGGAATTACAGTTTTGATTTAAACCAAGACAGACACAATGGAATGATTAACATTGAGAGGATTACCAGGATTATGAGAGTAAGTTATAGATTGTTTTAATGTTTTACCTATGTTCATGATTATTGAGCAAATGCATGTTTAACTTTTTACACAAGTATTTATGATGGGCTGGGATCGGTTAAGGAGATAAGGTGTTTTCTAACTGTACTTTGAAAATGCGAGCCAGTCAGTGGTTTGGAGATTCCATGTTATTAACAGGAAGTTAAAATATATTAAGATGCAGATGTTACAACTAATACATAAAAACCCCCCCCCAAAAAAATTTAAATTGTATTATGTTGTAAAAGGACACATGGGAATTATTTTTTTTCAAACTTACCAATACAATATACAGTGGACCCCGGCTTACGATATTTTTCATTCCAGAAGTATGTTCAGGTGCCATTACTGAACGGATTTGTTTCCATAAGGATATTGTGAATTTAGATTAGTCCATTCAGATCCCCACAACATAATGTACAACCGCCTTACGTAAATACACTTACATAATTGGTCGGGGGCAAAAATTGGGACTGATCGTTTAAACGGGGGTCCACTGTACTAAGTCCATGTATATTTTATCTAAAAATTATTTAAACAGAAATGGATATTAAGTAAAATAATAAATTTTATGTCTTTGAGCTATATAAGAACTGCAGTAGGAAAACATGATGAATTAGGGACAAAAGTAGGCACAAAATCAAGCCACTAATTTAATTCACGTAAATTTCTTGGTCCGGACAGCTTGGGTTCTGAATGAAGGGTACCGAAAATATGTTAGTTACAGTATGTGGAAGTAATGCGTTGTTCAGTCATGCTGCAGCTTTTTGTCGATTTTTACTACTGGCTTTCGGTGATTTGCCATAGTAAATCTCCAGGCGCTAATACCAAGGTTGAGGTAGGATTGATTGGAGAAACAGTGAGAATATGCTGTTTGAGAGGTAGAGGAAACATAGAAATGTATCTTAGATACAACACCACCAATGTTTTTGCCAAACCTTAGTTATTGCATACATGTACTTCCTTAATATAGCATTTTAATTCTGTTTTGAAGTTAAATTGCAACCTAAATGCATTAAATTTTAATTTATGTCTTTCAGTAAATGCTCAATTATTAATATTTTTGCTTAGGGCACTCAGGCTTCACATATGAGGGGTCTCTGGTTCGATCCCCAAGCAAGCGGGCACTTGAGACAACACAATAAGTGTCAGGGCCCAAGACTGTTTCAAACTGTCTCCATCACACATCAGGGGAATTATGTACAATACGGCCCTTGGCTGTCTTCAAGAGGCACTGGACAGGCACCTAAAGTCGGTACTTGACCAGCCGGGGTGTGCTCGTAGGTTGGATTATGTCGCGGCCAGCTTAGTAAATAGCCTTGGTTGATAGGTCCTGATCCACCATGAGGCCTGGTTCAAAGACCAGGCACAGGGGTGTTGACCCTGGAACTCTCTCAGGTATACACCTGGTTTCCTGTTCACCTTGCAGCAAGTACCTGGGTGTTAATCTGAATGTTGTGGGTTGCATCTTGGGACAAAATTAAATGACTAATGGAAAATAAGACAGTCACCGATGATGCCACCGACTTTCCATTGGATGAAAGGCTATGGGCTACAAAACCATCTATAAAGCCCAGATTTAATGGAATAATAGGGGTGGGAGAGGATGTATGTGTACACTATAATATACTGTTAGTATAGTACTGTACATTGTAATTTGCAGTTATAGTGCAATAATACATTGAGAATAAAGGAGTTAAAAGAACAATTTACCTAAGTGCTTTTGTCATTTTAAAAAATACAAGTACAAATTTTTCAATTTTTTTATGGGATACAAATATAGTTAACTTTTAGTTGTAGCTACACTGAAGAGTAAAAAGTAGATGGGATACAAGGAGTATAGAAGCATCAGGGAAGAGAGAGGTGAAGGTATAAACTAAAAGAGGGAGGCAGTTAGGGTAAGATAGAAAACAGCTATAGGAGGATAGATGGGCTAATGAGTGCATAGGCAATGGGGTTCGAAGAGGTATGGGGTAGGTTTTAAAAATGTAGTGTTAGAGTGTTCAGCAGAAGTTTGTGGTTACAGGAAAGTGGGTGCAGGAGGGAAGAGGAGACGTATTGGTGGAATGATGATGTAAAGGAGTAGTATGGGCAGAAAAAGTTAGCTTATGAGGGAAGTTTTTACAAATAGAAGGATGCAAGGAGAAGAGTATATGGAGAAAAGAGAGAGTTAAGCAGAGTGGTGAAGCAAGTTTTAAAAAGAGAGCAAAAATGAGGAGTTGGGTGAAGATGTTATCCAAACAAATTTTGTTGAAAATAAGAAAAAGTTTTGGAGTGAGATTAACAAGTTAAGAAAGCATTAGAGAAAAATTGGATTGTCAGTTAATAAAATAGGAAGAGGAGAGATATTAAAATGGAGAGTTAGAGGTATTGGGCCGAGGGAAGGAATATTTGAGGAATTGTTATATGTTGATTGAAGATAGGGATGCTGTGATTTCCGTGTATAGGCAAGGAGGAATAAATTTGTAGGATTGAGGAAGAGCCAGTTGTGAGTGGGGGGAAGTTCGTGAGGGCAGTAGGTCAAATGAATAGGGGGTAAGGCTCAGCCGGGATTGGATGCGGGATTAAAGATAGAAATAAAAAAAACGTTAAAAGCAGGTGGGGATATAGTTTTGGATCGTGGTTGGTGCAATTATTTAATAAATGTTAGGAAGAGGGGTAAGGTAACCTAGGGATTGGCAGACAGAGTGCATGCATAGTTTCCTTTGCTATAAGGCAACAAATGGGATAAATGAGAGTGCAAAAATTAGAGGGGGATATGTCTGTTGTGTGTACCGGTAAAGTGTATGTTGAGTTTATAATTGAAAGATTAAGAGTAAGACGGGAGAATAGGATTCGAGATGAACAAGGAGGCTTTAGGAAAGGTAGGGGGTTGGTGGGACCAGGTCTGTTTACAGTGAAAACATATAAGTGACAGTATTTAGATAAGGCTTAAAGAGGTCTTTGTGGGCATTTATGGATTTGAAAAGACGTTATGACAGGGGGATAGGGGGGCAATGTGGCAGATGTTGCAAGTTATGGTGTAGGACGGTAGGTTACTGAAAGCAGTGGAAGAGTCTTTTACGAGGATAGTGAGGTCAAGTAGAGTAGTAGGAAAGAGGGAAATTTTTTCCCAGTAAAAGTAGTGCCTTAGACAAGGGATGTAGTGATGTCACGTGGTTGTTTAATATATTATAGATGGGGTTGTTAAGAGAAGTAAATGCGAGGGTCTTGGCAAGGAGGGTTTGGAGTTAAGTTAAAAGATAAAGAATCCACACACAAAGTTGGGAGTTGTCACAGCTGCTCTTTGCTGATGATTTGACACTGTGCTCTTGGAGAGATTCTTGAGAGATGTTGCAGCGATTGGTGGATGAATTGGTACATAGGGTGTGCAAAGAAGAAAATTAAAGGTGAAACAGGAAAGAGTAAAGGTTTATGAGGGTAACAAAAAGATTAGTGATGAAAGAGTGAATATCATAGATTGGAGGGAGAGAGTATGGGAGGAGGTGAAACGTATTAGCTATTTGGGGACACGAGTGACGTAGTCAGCGGATGGGTCTATGAAAGGATGAGGTGAATCAGAGTATTGATGAAGGAAAAAGAGTGAGTGGTGCATAGGAGTCTGTGGAGACAAGAACTTTGTCCTTGGATGGCAAAGAGGGGGATGTATGAGACGTATAGTGTTACCAAACGCTCTTATATGGGTGTGAAGCGTGGGTGATGAATTTTTGCGCGAGGGAGAAGGCTGGAGGCAGTGGAGATGTCATGTCTGAGGGCCAATGTGTGGTTGGGAATCATAATGCAAAGGAGAATTCCGTCGTTTGGAAGTTAGGAGGTGGTGCGGGATTACAAAACTGATGTCCAGAGGGCTGAGGAAGGGTTTGTTGAGGTGGGTTGGCATGTAGAGAGAATGGTCGCGAACGACTGACTTCAAGAGTGTATCTGTCTGTAGTGGAGGAAGGCGGGTAGGGTCGGCCTAGGAAGGGTTGGAGGGCGGGGGTAGGAGGAGGTTTTTTGTTGTGCGAGGGGCTTGACTTCCAGCAGGCAGCCGTGAGCGTGTTTGATAGGAGTTGAATGGAGGACAAAATGGTTGTTAATACTTGACGTGCTGTTGGAGTGTGAGCAAAGTAACCATTTTTATGAAGGGATTCAGGGAAACCGGGCAGGCCGGACTTGAGTCCTGGAGATGGGAAGTACAGTGCTCTGACACTCTGAAGGAGGGGTGTGTTAATGTTGCAGTTTAAAAACTGTATCTAGAGTGTAAAGCACCCTTCTGGCAAGACAGGATGGAGGAATGATGGTGAAAGTTTTTCTTTTTCGGGCCACCCTGCCTTGGTGGGGAATCGGCCGGTGTTGATAATAAAAAAAAAAATAAATTTAGTTAACAGGTAAAAAAAAAACATGCAGTCACATTATTTTCTACTTAGTGATTATGTGGTGCAGGTGGATGCTTCACATTGGTTTGAATAATACAACCTACCATTGCTACTTTATTTTTCATTAATTAACTTGGGAGTCTTGTTAAAGTATTTCATCTTGATGTAGTTTAACTAACAAACAGGAGTCCACTAAATACATTTGCTCCAGCATACCTAGACTGAATCCATCGTTTGATAAATTGATAGACCAACTTGCTGTTAATGACTATATTGTATTTACTCTTACCTAACTTATCCTAACAGAAACTAATCTCAACCTTAAATGTATTCTGGCACAAAAAGAGATATAATGATGTCATTGTCGTGCATCTTTCTTTTGGGTTAGCAATCATGCTGAAAGAGCACTTATGATGCCACCACAATAACATAATATAATCTTAAATTTTTACAAGTACAAATATAAGGTATACAGACCTACTTGACATATGACATACTTCTATAGGGAAAGCTCTTGTTACGCAGAGCATTTTGGCCAAATTAGGTTAAATTTTGTCCCAGGTGTGACCACACCAGTCGACTAACACCCAGGTACCTAATTTTACTGATGGGTGAACAGGGGGCAAACAGGTGTGTAAGGAAACACGCCCAAACGTTTCAACTTGCTGGGGAAACGAACACGGGACCCCCAGCGTGGTAAAGCAAGAAACTTTCTGACCTACCAGGTCACCGCCTATCTCACCGGTGAATAATTAATGGCCAACTGTACTGTTACTATTGTGTTAACTTATATATTGGCTCAGGTGAACAAAACCATGCAAGAAAAGTGTGCAAAAGCTCAGCTCACATCCAAAAAAGTGTCAGCTTAATGCTGGGCTCTATATATCCAAATAAGTGTCAGCTTAAATGCTGGCTCTATATGTCCAAAAAAGTGACAACTTCAATATAAAAAAATTTAATAAAATAAACTAAAATGAATATTAAATGGTTAATGACTGGTGTGTTGAACATATTTCCTTATACCTGCTGCCCCTGTTTACCTAGCAGTAAGTAGGTACCTGGGTTAGTGCACTGGTGTGGGTGGCAATGCCTGGGGAGACTCATAAGTCCTCAGTGTACAAGAGAACAAGTGTGACAACTCACTTCTCTGGTTATCCTGGACTGGCTAATTCTCGGGGTTAAAAATACTCACAATTAAACATTGTTAACCCAGTAGTGTAGGTTAGCATGAGGCCCCGTGACACCACTGCTGAATTACTTTATTCTTATGGTCCCAGATGGACATTAGGACCATAATATTACTGTAAGATTACAATGGTAATGTATCAAGATTTTTTCCACAGGCATGTTAAAATAAAAACAATGGTAAACAAAAATTTTCATACCCGGGGGAATTATTAAATTACAATGTGATTTTTTTTAAGCCCTGTATGGAAAGAGAAATAGAGAATTTTCATTTCTGTTTTGTGAACTTTACCATAAAAAAAAAATCTGTAAAAAAATATAATTAGCTACAGCACATTTCATAAGTATTTAGGGATTACACGAGTGTTTGTTTCAAGGGAATTAAGAGTTGGAATTAAATAGCTTATGTATACACGATTTATTTTTTGCATGATTGTTGATACACTTGCCGTAATGACTTTTTAAGAGGTCATAATATTAGTAAATAATAAGTGAAGGTGTTTCTTGTAGTTCTGCTTGTACTGATAAATCACATTAAATAAAAAAACAGATCAAAGTTATCCATTAGTAAGGTAGCTCTCCCCCCCCAGAAACAACATACAACTATATCACCAACTTTAATGTTAAACTCAAGTTACGTGATGGAGCAGAATTCGTCTATGAGGGTCCTGGTGGACCTGGATGGACTTGGGTGGCATCTTTGTGTGATGGGTGGCGTTGCTGCCGCCCACACCCAACCACTCTCCACCACCGCTCTTCCCACAATCAATGTCTCCATCATATACTACAATATATTACTACATATACTCACACATACTGAATCAGTCATATCAATAAATTAAAAAAATAAGAAATGTGAATATTGGCATCGATAATATCTCCGCATCCGCCTTCATCATAATTATTTATTTTCAGTACAATTTTGTATTATAAAGTATAAATCACATTCTACTAAAACTTTTTTATTTATTTATTTATTTATTTATTTATAAACTTCACCCGAATATTTGATTTCTAAAAATAATTGAGTAGTAACTTTATACTATATTATTTATAATATATATATTATATATTTTATATATATAGATATGTATCTGTATATATTATATATATATTTATACTATATATATAACGTGTGCCCGTATAGGTGTTTAACTGGTCACTTAGCAAGTAATATTTTAAAAATAAGGTCCTTTCTAAACTTTTTTGTTGTGCGTTTTAAAGATATATTTTTTCATTTTATTTCAATTTCCTGGAGTGGTAACCACGTCGATGGTCCACCCAAACCAAACAGATACAGGATACTAAATGCCGCCAAAAAAAAAAATCCCCCCCCCCCCCAGTACCAACAATACTCACCAGTTCCGATAACATTCTGCTTGCAAATAATACAGGGGTTCTGAAGTTTTTAAGTAAATTTAAAATGTTTTTTATGCACCCCCTACCCATCCTGTGGGGGGTAGTCAAAAGTTACAGAGGGACATAATGGGTCCCGGGCGGGCCTCAAAAATTTTTTATAGTGAGCAAGTTACAGAGGTAATTTAATTCACAATTTTCAAAAGGTAATGAACTCACAATTTTTTCAATGTAATGAACTCCAGGTAGGTCTTCACAATCATGACAAGTTACAAAAGGGATTTAGATTCAGAGATCACAATGGGTCCCGGGACCGGGCCCCAAAGTTTTGAGGTGAACTGGGTCAAGGTAATGAACTCAAAAGTTACAAAGGTAAGAACTCACAAGTTACAAAGGTAATAAAAACTCAAAAGTTAAAAGGAAATGATACGTAAGAAGGTTACTTAGTTTTTACATGGCTGCAATCATGAACAAATTTTAGATATGAGCTTCACATTCCCACCCCGGTCACAACTGTAGTGAGTTATTGGTGCAAATGTTGGATTGCTGAGTCTCTCTCTCTCGAACCCAGCAACAAAACAACAAAATCCCTTTTCATCCGTGGATGCTTGCGAGGCAAAGGCAAGTTCCGGTTTCACGGACCCATAAAGGCACTTGGAAAACAAAATATGGACCCCAGGTTACAACCTTACAGAGTGACAGAGTGAAAGGAAAAAAAGGGGGGGGGGGGGGTTTGGCCTGTCCCTTTGCAGAGTCATTGTTTGCACAAACTGTTAATGCCTCAAATGATGTATGGAAGTTTAGCAGTAAAGGTCGAAAACCCCAAAACCGTCATTGTGGTAGTCTACAAGCCTCCGGATGCAATCCGCAATTCCAGGAACAGTGTTAAAAAATTGACCATGCGGGAAAAATCTTCCGCCCCTGCCCCCAACTCTTGCTCCCGGGGGGTTTCAAATTAAAGGGACCTAAAATGGAGGAATATAGAATAATATTGTTGCAGTAAAACACCCGGGGCAGCTCTGATGAAAAACTCACATCACACGAGTTTTAAAAACTCTGCACAAAATTCAATTAAACCGCAAATAAAGAGTACTGACTGGAGAATACCTAGACCTATTTACTAACAATGAGTCTGAAAGAAATGTCACATATCAAAACAATATATCAGATCACAAATAATTGAGGTTCAGACAGTATGCTGGGGGCCCCCGACCCAAATAAAGAGACTAGTCCGAGGGAGATTACCCCAAATTCAAATTTAATAAAAAAAACATAAAGTGGGACCAAGTAAACCAAATCCTAACGATATAAGCTGGGGAAATATACTAAGCAACACAGACCCCCCTTTTTGCCCAGAAAAAGATTAACTCGGTGGCACTCGATGTTGCAAAAGGAGGAGTAGATGTAAAATAGAAGAGACAGGCGCTCCCTTTACAGGGACGGGAAAAGTTTTACAGACGGCTAAAAGGGTATTATATCTGAAATGGTGGGAGACACGGGTTTTGAGAAATAGCAAGCATCGAACTTAAGCTAAAAGAACCCTTTGGGTAAGGAAAGGGGGAAAAAACAAAAAAGCCAAAAATGAAATCGAAAGAAACCCAAAAATTTTTCTCCTATGCCAAATAAAAATCGAGAACAACGTCCAGTATTGGGCCCCACTTAAAGAAGGGGGCCCTTCCAATGACAGAAAGGAAAGAGTGAGCTATAAGCCCCAATATGACTCAGTTTTTAGAAAGGGCCCCCAAACCAGACGGGGAAGTCAAAGATCAAAAATTTTTTTTTGAGAGCGCCACAAAATTTGATTAACACAAGCCTATCCGGGTGTTATCCTGCGCAAATGACTTCGAAAGGCGATAAATGACGGCCCATGCACTCTCCCCCGGGGCCAGACTCATGTAATGTGTTCATCAAAAAACTGCAAAAACCCCCTATCACGACCCTTTTTCCATCCTTGGAGAGGGGGCATGGACCGGGGGTGTCCCACGTTACAAAAACAACAGACATAGCCCCACTCCAAAGGGGGCAGAAAAAGAACGCAAAGAACTAAGACCAATGACTAACATCCCATATCATAAAAATTTTGAAGGGCCCAAAGAAGCAAGTTTCCCCCCCATCTAAAAACCCCATCAGTTACAAACCCCAGGGAAAAAACATGGGTTTAAAAAGGCGCCCTGTTGTCTCAATATGGATCATACACAAGGTCCCAAAAGCCTAGAAGACAAAAAGAATGAGATGTAATAATACGACTTTGCAAACCTTCGACAAGTGTGCCATGGGGGTAATAGCGCACAAAATGCGTGCTAAAGGAAAACAGAAAATCGGGCGTGGATCTATAATTTTCCTCACTAACAGAACACAGAGAGTAGTGTCAAAAAGAGAAAAGTCCAGGGGCTCGGTGAAAAGCTCTGTTTCCCCAAAAGGCACAGTACTCGCTCATTTGTTCCTTTCCTCATTCCCACATAGACAAAGGTGTCAGCCCCAGCACCCTGTTTCCTTTGAGTGACACCCCAATCTGCATGAAATGTCTTCCCTTGCAGCACTGCAAGGGTCCAGGCGGCATCAACCCCAAAACTTTCGTGGGCTGCAGAAAAAAATATGAAGTTCAAAAAATGAGAAATTTCCAAATTTTCAGATTGGTAAACATGAGGAAATTAAATCTTCTCAGGTTCAAAACAAATTGGTAAAAATAGAGCGAAACACCAACGTCAAAGACCGGGGGTGTTATGTCGGGGGTCTCACCTTCAAGGACATAACATTTTATCAATCGCATTGCTGAAAAAAAGACAGGATGGATATGAGAACCCTTTAAAAACTGGGGGGCCAAAACCCTGATGACACTCTTTAGGTCACTTGTTCATCTGGGTGGAAAATTGCTGCACACTAACAGCACCTTTCAAGGAGGGGGGAAAAAATTGCCGACCTAGAAAATGTACGAGAAATTTCACGGCGCGCATAACGGGATAAAAAAACCTCAATTTCTGGGAGCGTTGGGTTCCTAAAAACCCGCATTCCTGGAACGCGGAGGGAGAATACATGATTATTTACACCTGGAAAAAACTAGAGGGACAGTACCGAACTTGCACACGAAAACACTCATACGAAAGCAAAAGACTTGGAGACGATGCCCCCCCCCCAATGGGGAAAAACAGGGGGGTCACTAGCACGTAAGAGACCCTCAATAAGTTCGGGGCCCGGACTGTTCAACTGCCTCCCGCACACAAAAGGGGGGTTACCAAAAGCCCCTGGCAGTCTTCAAGCTGGCACGGCAAACTTAAAGTTGGTTCCTGATCGCGGGCTGTGGCTCGTACGTTGGTTTGCTGCAGCCCGCAGCAAAGCCTGGTTGATGGGCTTGATCCCCAGGAGGCCCGGTCAAGGACGGGCCGCGGGGGGGTTGACCCCCCGGAAATCTTCCAGGTAAACTCCAGGTAATGTAGGCATCTATCGAAGAACGGTATATGTTCCCCCGTCGCCCCCTGGCCTTTATCACTCCTTATTTACCCCCATCTCACCCCATGGAAATTTTTGCATGGGGGTCAAAACAATTTACCATCTCGACCACTAATTACCCAAAAAAAGGCCCGCGGTTTTAATGATAACAAATTTCCTACAGGCAACACACTCCACCCAAAATTCAAAAAAACCCCAACTACTCACCTAAAAAATCCATATTTTTATTGCACCTATTAATAATAAAAACTTAACTCTGATATTAACCCTCCCCTCAAACTTCCTTGCCAACTCAAAAAACACATGACCATAAAAAGGCACGTACTCTTTGATGTTCCCCGTGTCCACTCCGCTATGCAAAAAATCAAAGACATTAAAGCCCCAAATCTGGAATCTTTACTGTAAATAAAAAAGAAAACACTACCGGGTTTAAAAATTTTCAAGCCCTCTTCTCAAAGATCCTTACTCACTAAAAACCCAAATAAAAAAATGAATAACTGCCCTTTACCCTCGGGAAGGGGAAAAAAATGGCTTCAAGGAGGAATTTTTGGATTTTTTCCTAAAACCCTTTTAAAATTTTCCCAATTCCCCTACCACCCCATTTTTTAAAAACTTTTTTTTTTTTTTCCAATGGGGAATATTTTTTTTTTCCCTTAATATGGCACAGAAGATTTAAGAGATCCCTTGTTGATAAAAAGGGGAAAAATAGGTTTAAATGTTTTTTAGTGTGTATCACCGATTATAAGGGGGAAAATTCATCCAGCCCCTCAGAGCTGGGGCGTGGGGCCCAAAAATTTTGAAGCATGCTTTCCCCCTTTGAACGGGCCGCACTGAGCCGCGGGAACAAAAATTTAGCCCCCCCTGGGACCCTATTTTCCCCTGAGAGCCCCCCCTTTTTCCCCAGCCCCTTAAAGGGGGAAAAAGGGAAATTTTTCCCCCAATGAGCCAAGGGTCCCCTAGTTAGGGGAAACAAACATAAAATTGATGGGCAAACCCCAAATATTTTCTGGGTTTTTTGGGGAAACCCCCAAAAGTGGAAGCTGCCCCCCCTTCCTACCTGGTGTTTTGGAGATAGGTATCAGCCAAGGTAGATGCACATGTAAAAAATTGTATATCCTAAAATGTTACCCCACTTTTTATACACCCCAAAATTTTTAAAACCTAGGCCCCAAATTAACTTTATTTTTTTTTTAAAATTTAACTCCCTAACGGGAATTACTCCTTTTTACTGAATGACAGCAATGCATGCAACCATATGCCCGTCTTTTTTAAAAACTTTTTTGTGCTTTTTAGTTATGGGTTTAAAATAATGTTTTATCACTAAATTTATCATTCCCCCTTAGTTAATTTTTAAATTAAATTTTTAAAGCCAGCCGTAATGCTATGCTAAAAGTGGCTTTGGCATGCTGCTTTCCGGTATTTTTTGAAACCTCTTTTTATGTAGTTTAAATTTTAAAAAATTTAAATAAATAAAAAAATAAATAATTTTATATATATATATTTGTTTTCCCTATTCGGGATGATAAAATTTTTAAAATTTTATTTATATATTTTTATATATTTTAAAATATATATATATATTTATATATATTTATATATATTATTTTATATATTATATATATATATTTATTTATTTATTATAAACCCGGCCGTTTCCCACCAAGGCAGGGTGGCCCGAAAAAAAAAACTTTCCATAATTCACTCCTTCACTGTTTTGGGCCAAAAGGGTGTTTGAATCTTTTTTTTAAACTGAAACTTTAACACCCCTCCTCTTTTTCCCCTCTGCTTTTCCTCTTTCTCCAGGGGCATACCGCTTATTATGACCCACTTTCGCTTTCCAATCTTTTCTTTAATCCCCCATAATTTTTAAATTTTACAAAATTCATATTTCTCTTTTCTCCTTTTTTTAAAAGGGATCATTTAACTTTTACTGCTCCCCCTTTCCCTTTGCTCAAACCCCTCTCAGTTTTACCCCAATTTTTTAATTTCCCATTTATTTCCCCCCACTAAAAACTCTCTCCCCCCTTAAGCTTTGTTTCGCTTGGGGCCCGGGGACACCCAAACTTTTTTCATTAAAAAACATCAGCAATCATTGTTTCTTTTCATCCGCACTACATCCACGACTTTAGGCAACCCAGTTTTAAAGTTTTTCTTCTTCTCTTTTTTAGTAATTGTATACAGGAAAAGGGGGTTTAAAAACCCCAAATTGCTCCCGGCATTTTAGTCCCCTCTTTCGACACGCATGGCTTACGGAGGAAAGTTCTTTTCCATTTCCCCCAATGGAAATAGAAGAATAAAAAAGAACAAGAGCTTTTTAGAAAAAGGAGAAAAAACCTAGATGGGATGTTATATATATATTTAGCTTTTGCGTGTTTATGAAGTGTGACCAAAAATGTAAGTAAAGGGGTAGCAAGATATCCCTGTTTTTTTTGCGTGTTTAGGGGGACAGAAAAAGAAAACCGCAATTCCCACCCTTTATGCAAAACAGTTAACCCGGGTTTTTTTTTCACAGTCATTGGAGGAAGGTTTGTATTCCCCGGGTGGTGCCCGTCTACCAAACCCACTACCTATATATATATATATATATATATATATATTATATTTTTATAAAATTTTTTTATAAACACTGCGCTGCCAAAGGGTTCGAACCCCTGTTGTACCCGGGCCCCCCATTGTGAGGGGAGATTTCCAAAATGCGACTTAACCTACGGGGCCCCCCAATCCCACAAAAACCCAAACCCCCCAGCCAAGCTAGGTTTGTTACTCCTGGTCCAAAGGACAAGGAGGTGTGGGGTTTCAAAATAATTTCATTGCATCCCTGTTTGGGTTTTTTTTACTAAAACCCACCCCAGGCTAACCCGAAGTTTACTGGAGAGAATTTCCCGGGGGGCAACGCCCCCGCGGGCCCCGGGCTTTGACCCGGCCTCCGGGGGGAACAGAGCTGATCAAACCCGGCTGTTTTCTGCTGGCTGCACGCAAAAAAACGTACGAGCCCCAGCCCGGCTGGTCAGAAACCGCTTTAGGTTTCTTGTCGTGCCGCTTGAAGACTGCCAGGGGGTTTTTGGTTTTAAACCCCCTTATGTATTTTCTGGGAGGCAGTTGGAAAAAGTTTTCGGGGGCCCCTTTACACTTTAATTTTTATGGGTCTTTAACGTGTAATGGCACCCCTGCTTTTCATTGGGGGGGTGTTGCATTGTCTGCCCAAATTTTTTTGCTTTTGTAGTGAGTTTATTTTCGTGTGCAAGTTTGGTAATTGTCCCCCCCAGGTTTTTTCCCGGTGTATTAAAAATTTTAAGTATCCCCTTCCCCCCCTGCATTCCAGGGAATCCCGGTTTAGGACCCCCAAGCGCTCCCCGTAATTTAGGTGTTTTATCTTGTTAGGGAAAGCCCTGAAGGTTCTCTGTACCCTTTTCAGGTCAGCAATTTCACCTGCCTTTTAAAAGGGGCTCGTTAGTGTGCAGCAATATTCCGCCTAGATAGAACAAAATGACCCGAAGAGTGTCATCATTTGGGGTTGGGCCCCCCTAGTTTTTTAAGGTTCTCATTATCCCCTCCCGTCATTTTCTTAGCAGATTTCGTTTTTATGGCAAAGTTAGGGGCCTTGAAAAGGGGGGGATTTCCCCCGACATGATTTACCCCCCAGGGCTTTGACGTTTTTGGGGTTTTGCTCTATTTTTTTGGCCGAATTTGTTTTTTCACTTGGTTTTAAGATTTAATTTCCCCCGTGTTTACCCCTATCTGAGTAATTGAAATTTCTCATCGTTGAACTTCACATTGTTTTCTGCAGCCCACTGAAAGATTTGGTTGATGTCCGCCTGGAGCCTTGCAGTGTCTGCAATGGAAACACTGTCATGCAGATTCGGGTGTCATCTGCAAAGGAAGACACGGTGCTGTGGCTTACACCCTTATCTATGTCAGATATGGGGATGAGGAACAAGATGGGAGCGAGTACTGTGCCTTGTGGAAACAAAACTTTTCACGGTAGCTGTCTCGGACTTTACTCTGTTGACAAACTACTCTCTGTGTTCTGTTAGTGAGGAATTATAGATCCATCGACCGACTTTTCCTGTTATTCCTTTAGCACGCATTTTGTGCGCTATTACGCCATGGTCACACTTGTCGAAGGCTTTTGCAAAGTCTGTATATATTACATCTGCTTTTTTTGTCTTTTTAGTGCATCTGGGGACTTGTCATAGTGATCCAATAGTTGGACAGACAGGAGCGACCTGTTCTAAACCCATGTTGCCCTGGGTTGTGTAACTGAGGGGTTTCTAGATGGGGGGTGATTTGCTTCTTAGGACCCTTTCAAAGATTTTTTGATATGGGATGTTAGTGCTATCGGTCTGTAGTTCTTTGCTGTTGCTTTACTCCCCCCTTTGTGGAGTGGGGCTATGTCTGTTTTTTTAGTAACAGGGGGGAGGGACCCCCGGTCCATGTCCCTCTCCATAGGATGGTAAAGGCTCGTGATAGGGGCTTCTTGCAGTTCTTGATGAACACGGAGTTCCATGAGTCTGGCCCTGGGGCAGAGTGCATGGGCATGTCATTTATCGCCTGTTCGAAGTCATTTGGCGTCGGATACATCCGATAGGCTTGTGTTAACCAAATTCTGTGGCTCTCCCATAAAAAATTCATTTTGATCTTCGACTCTCAGTCTGGTTAGCGGCTTGCTAAAAACTGAGTCATATTGGGACTTGAGTAGCTCATCATTTCCTTGCTGTCATCTGTGTAGGACTCATTTTGTTTAAGTAGGGGCCCAATACTGGACGTTGTTCTCGCCCTTGATTTGGCATAGGAGAAGAAATACTTTGGGTTTCTTTCGATTTCATTTATGGCTTTTAGTTCTTCCCGCGATTCCTGACTCCTATAAGATTCCTTTAGCTTAAGTTCGATGCTTGTTATTTCTCTGACCAGTGTCTCCCTACGCATTTCAGATATATTGACCTCTTTTAGCCGCTCTGTTATTCTTTTCCGTCGCCTGTAAAAGGGGGCGCCTGTCTCTTTCTATTTTACATCTACATTATTGTAACCCTGGCGTGCTGTTGGAGTGTGAGCAAGGTAAAAATTTTTGAAAAGGATTCAGGGGGACTGACAGGCCGGACTTGAGTCCTGGAGATGGGAAGTGCAGTGTCTGCACTCTGAAGGAGGGGTGTTAATGTTGCAGTTTTATAACTACTGGCAAGACAGTGATGGAATGAATGATGATGAAAGTTCTTTTTCGGGCCACCCTGCCCCTTTGGTGGGAAACGGCTGATGTGTTAATACATAAAAATAAAAAATAATATTATATATTATATATATTTAATTTGTACGTGTGTTTTTTACTCATTTTAATGTAATAATAATAATAATTATATCTTTATTTACTACAAGTACATGGTATACAGGCCTAGCTGAATCAATGACTTACTACTCTATGAAAACCCTTTGTTATGGTGAGCATTTCGGACAAATTAGGTCAGTGTCCCAGGATGCGACCCACACCAGTCGACTAAAACCCAGGTACCCATTGTACTGATGGGTAAACATAGACAACAGGTGTAAAAAAAAAAACACGCCAAATGTTTCTACCCTGGCTGGGAATGGGAACACAAACACTCGCCGTGTAAAGGGGAGAAGTCAGGTTCACGCGCGCGACTTCTTTATTTTCAACCGAATTACGTTCATTTTGGTGTACTATTAGAAGCTTATATTAAAGAGCCTTTGCTGAAGTTTCAATCATATCGGCCAAAAGTAAATGAAATACGCAAAATTTACGAAAAATGCATTTGGCAGGGAGTCCTACTCAGGTGGTACTTGGAAAAGTGGTTTTGACACTTGCTGCTGACATGAACACCTCTAATTTCCATCACTGTAAGTGTCCCAAATTCTAAAATAAACCTTAATCTTCATGCTAAAAAAAATAAGTTTCATAACTTTTTTTGTCATATTGGAAGATGTCGGTCTTGTTGCCCAATAAATCTAAAATATTTGGGATAGTTCAGAAAGGTACACTCTACCTTGTAAAGCAATCATTCTCCTATGTTTGTTGTGAAAATCAAGTCAAATTCAATCATAAATAAAGATGGTTTTCCCCTAAATAGGTAAATAACTTACTTTCGAGATATGGCCGAAGCGCGCGGCACCCCCACTGCCCGGAAATAATTTTTTTTCCCGAAAAATCGCTTTATTTTACATTTTTTTGCGTGACCTACGAGTGTTTATTACAGTTAACTATTGTAAATCCGTTTTCTCTCATCACTGATGAGAGAGGTCGGACCTCTCTTCACCTTCAGGGGAAATATCGATAGAAATTTTTTCCTCGGGCGTCATATTATGCTATATTTTTTTTTTAAGATGTACTTTTATTTTTATATTTCTATTATTATATTGCATTATATCATAATAGATCAATTGTGATAGATAAATAAGCCTTATAATTGATATTAGCGTGGGTATGGAATATTTTGTTGGCTGGAGGTGTCGGCCATTTTGTGCACTATTCCCAGGGGTTCCCGATTGGTGCCGTGACCATATTAGCTCCGCCCGCTCGGGAATGATCTCAGATGGTGAATTTGTATTATATTAGACATAAAGATATAAGAAAACGATAAAAATAACACGGGGAAAAACGTAAAAAAAATGTAAACAAAGCCGAGTCAGCGCTTCTTACGCAATATGACGCGTCAGCACTGTCACCATGCCTGTTATAAATGGCTGTAATTCTTTTAGAAACATCGTACAAGGATAATAATTATACCTGAGTGTAGCCAGAAAGTTCAGCTATTTTTGGTAACAATAACTCCAATTTTCAATTTTATCGAATTTTTTTTGCTCCGCGCGTGAACCTGACCGCTCCCTTTAGCCACCAGGCCACCCACCAGTATGGGGTTGCATGGGTCGATTCACAACTCTTGGCCCAGCCTCTTCGCTAGTCACTAACAGGTCCACTCTCTCCCTGCTCCAAAAGCCTTATCGTACTTCTTAAATCTATTTATTGATCCTGCCTCTGCTACTTCACTCTCTAGATTGTTCCACTTCCAGACAAATCTGAGACTGAAAAAAATACTTCCTGACATCCCTATGATTCATCTGAGTTTTCAACTTCTAGCTGTGCCGTCGTGTTCCTGTTTCCGCATGTCCAAATAATCTCTCTATTCACCCTGTCAATTCCTTTCAGTAATTTATACCTGGAGTTTACCTGGAGGGACCCCCGAAACTCTCTCCAGGTAAACTCCAGGTACAAAATACTGAAAGGAATTGACAGGGTGAATAGAGACAGATTATTTGAGACATGCGGAAACAAGGAATACGAGGGCACAGCTAGAAGTTGAAAACTCAGATGAATCACAGGGATGTCAGGAAGTATTTCTTCAGTCTCAGATTTGTCTGGAAGTGGAACAATCTGGAGAGTG
>NW_026484996.1:0-14825 GCF_026875155.1 Cherax quadricarinatus | reverse complement strand
CTCAGTGGTAAGTGGTGGAACCTGGGTAGTGGGTTGGGGGCACCTTGGTCAGTGGGTTAGTGGAGACATTGGTCAGTGGGTAGTGATGGAGACCATACAGGGGTAGGGTTGAGCCCTTGGTAAAAGGAAAGTGGTGGAGACTTTTTCGTTGGTAGTTTAAACCCTGGTCAGTGGGCATGGTGGTCCTTGGTCAGTGGGTAGTTGGGGGGCCCTGGCTAGGGGGAAAGTGGTGGAAACCCTTTGGTCTGGGCAGGGGTGGAACCTTGGGCTCAGTTGTTTTTTGATGGGCCCTTGGTCATTTTGGTATTGGGGGAGACCGCACATGGGTGGGTTTTTTGCAGAGCGTAGTCAGTGGGGAGGGGTGGAGGCCTTGCTCAGGGTAGTAGAGGAGCCCTTGGTCAGGGGATAGTGGGGGAGACCTTGGAAAGTGGTAGGGGTTTAAACCCTTGGTAAAGGGTTTGTGGGGTGACCTTGGCAGGGTATGGTTGGGGGCCCTTTGTCAGGGTAGTGGGGAGCCCTTGGTTCAGTGGGAGCGGTGGAGACCTTGGTCATGGGTTTGTTGGGACCTTGGTCAGTGGGTTTTGGAACCCTTGGTAGGGGGTAGTGTTGGAACCCTTGGTCATTGTGTAGGTTGGAGACCTTGGTCAGTGGGTAGGGGGAGACCTTGGTCATGTGTAGTGGTGGAGAAATTTGGTCAGGGGTAGGGGTCGAGCCTTAGTTTTTGAGTTGGAGGAGCCTTGGTCAATGGGTAGTGGTGGAGCCCTTTGGGTCTTTGGGGTAGTCTTGGAGCCTTTGGTCTTTGGGGTAATTTGGAACTTGGGTTTCATTGGGTAGTGTTGGAGACTTTGGCAGTGGGGTGTAGACCTTGGCAGGGGTTTGGGGTGGTGATTTTGTTCTTTGGGGTATGGGGGCCCTTTGGGTAAAGGGGTAGTTGTGGAGACCTTTGGTCAATGGGTAATGGTGGAGACCTTTGTCAGGGGGGAGTGCTGGAGACCTTGGTAAGGGTAGGGTGGAGCCTTTTGCAGGGGGTAGTGCTGGGGACCTTGGTCAGGGGGGTTGGTGGAGCCGGGGGCGGCGGGAAGTGGTGGAGACTTGGCTCAGTGGGCAAGGTGGAACCTTTGGTCAGGGGGAAGGGGGGAGAGGGGGGTCAGTGGTTAGTTGTGGAGCGGGGTCAGGGGGGTAGTGTGGACATTGGTCGTGGGTGTAGTGGGCCCTTGTTCAGGGGGGTAGTGGGGGAACCTTGGTCAGGGGGGTAGTGGGGAGACCTTTTCACGGGAGTGGTGGAGCCCCTTGGTCAATGGGTATGGTGGAACCTTGTTCAGGGGGTGTAGGTGGAGACCTTGGTCAGTGGGTAGTAACGGAAGACCTTCGTTCAGTGGGTTAGTGGTGGAGATCTGGTTCAGTGGGTAGTGGGTAGAGACCTTGGTTCCGTGGGCAGTGTTTGGAGGTCATGGTCAGAGGGTAGTGGTGGAGATCCTTGGTCAGTGGGTAGTAACGGAGACCTTGTCAGTGGGTTAGTGGTGGAGATTCTGGTTAGTGGGGTAGTGGTAGAACTTGGTCAGTGGCAGTGTTGGAGGTCAGGTAGAGGGTAGTGGTGGAGACCTTGGTAGTGGGAAGTGGAGCAGACTTGTTTCCAGTTGGGAGTTGTGGAGACCTGGCTCAGTGGGCAGTGGTGGGCAACTACTATGTACTGCCCGTGTGGTCAGTGGGTAGTGGCTGTGACTGGCTCAGTGGGTGTGATGGAGACCTCGGTCAGTTGGTAGTAGTGGACACCTCGGTCAGTGGGTAACGGGGGAGACCTGGCTCCTGTGGGTCTTGGCGGGAAACCTTGGTCAGTGAGTAGTGGTGGAGACCTGGCACGAGGGTAGTGGTGGGAGGACCTTAGTCAGGGCGGTAGTGGTGGAGACCTAAGTCAGGGGGTAGCGGTGGAGACCTGGCTCCAGTGGATAGTAGGAGGATGCCTTGGTCAGTGGATTGTGGAGGAGATCTTGGTCAGATGGGTAGTGGTGGAGACTTGGCTAGTGGGTAGAGGGTGAGCCCTTGGTCAGGGGTAGTGGTGGAGACCTTGGGTCGGTGGGGTAAAAACGGAGACCTTCGTCAGTGGGTAGAGAGTGCAGATCTGGTTCAGAGGGTAGTGGTGGAGACCATGGTCAGTGGGTAGTGGTTAGAGACCATAGTAGAGGGTAGTGGTTGAGACCTTGGTCAGTTGGAAGTGGTGGACCCTTGATCGGTTGGTATTGGTGGAGACCTGGTCTCAGTGGGAAGTGGTATGCACAGCATAGTCAGGGGCTAGTGATGGAGACCTTGCTCAGTGGTTAGTGGTGGCGACTTTGGTCAGTGGATGGGGTGGGGGACCTTGGTCAGAGGATAGTGTGGAGACCTTGGTCATTGGGATTGGTGGAGACTGGCTCAGTGGGGTTAGTGGGTGGTGAACATTGTCCGTAGGGAGTGGCGGTACCTTGCTCAGTGAGGGTAGTGGGGGAGACAAATGGTCAGAGTGTAGTGGTGGAGACCATGGTCAGTGGGAAGTGGGTGGAGATTGTTCAGTTGGTAATTGCGGAGACTGGCTCAGTGGGCAGTGGTGGGACTCCTTGGTCAGTGGGTGGTAGTGGTGGAGACCTTGATCAGAGGGTAGTGGTGGAGACCTTGGTCAGGGGGTAGTGGTGGAGACCTTGGTCAGTGGGTAATTGTGGAGACCTTGGTCAGTGGGTAGTGGTCGAGACCCTGGTCAGTGGATAATGGTGGAGACCTTGTTCAGTGGATAGTGGTGGAGACCTTGGTCAGTGGGTAGTGGTGGAGACCTTATCCAGCGGGTAATGGTGGATATCTGGTTCAGTGGGTAGTGTTGGATGCCGTTGGTTCAGTGGTAGTGGTGAGAGGACCTTGGTCAGTGGGAAGAGATGGAGACATTGTTCAGTTGGTAGTAGTGTAGACCTGGCACAGTGGGCAGTGGTGGACTCCTTGGTCAGTGGGTAGTGGCTGTGACCTGGCTCAGTGGGTAGTGGTGGAGACCTCGGTCAGTTGGTAGTGGTGGAGACCTCGCTCAGTGGGTATCGAAGGAGACCTTGGTCAGTGGGTATTGGTTGGAGACCTTGGTCAGTGGGTAGTGAGTGGAGGACCTGGCTCAGAGTGTAGTGGGTGGGAGACCTTGGTCAGGCGGGTAATGGAGGAAGACCTTGGTTCAGGCGGTAGTGTTGCGAGACCTAAGTCAGGGGTTAGGTAGCGGTGGAGAGGACCTGGTCAGGGAAGTGGTGGATGCCCTTGGTCAGTGGATAGTGGTGGAGACCTTGGTCAGTGGGTAGGGTAATTGGGGGAGGACTTTGCTCAGTGGGTAGAGGTGGAGGGGACCTTGGTCAGCGTATTATAGTTTGGAGACCTGGCTCATGGTTAGTTGTGGACACCTGGGGTCAGTGGGGAAGTGTGCGATTCCTTGTTCAGTGGGTAGTAGTGGATGGAGACCATGGTATTGGGTCGTTTTGGGGGGACCTTGTCAGTGGGTAGTGGTTGAGGGGACCTGGTCATTGAGTAGTGGTGGCGACCTTGGTCAGTGGGTAGTGGTTGAGGACCTTGGTCATTGGGTTTAGTGGTGGACCTTGGTCACTTGGGTAGAGGTGGTGACCTTGGTCATCGGGCAGTGTCGGAGACCTCGTCAGTGTTGTAGTGGTGGAGAACTTGGTCAGTGGGTTGTGGTGGGACCTTGTTCAGTGGGTTAGGTTGAAGACCTTGGTCATTGGGTATGTTGGAAATCTTGGTCAGTGGGTAGTGGTGGCGAAGACCTTGGTCAGAGTGTAGGGTGGAGACCTTGTTCAGTGGGTAGTGTTGGTGACCTTGGTCATTGGATGTGTAGTGGTGGAGACCTTGGTCAGTGCGTAGCGGTTGAGACTTGGTCATTGGGGGTAGTGGAAAGGAAGACCTTGGTCTGTGGGTTAGCGGTTGGTGTACCTTGGTCCATGGGTCGTGTTGGAGGACTTCGTCAGTGGGTAGTGGTGAGACCTTGGTCAGTGGGTATTGTTGGAGACCCTTGGTCTGTGGGTAGTGTGAGACCTTGGTCAGTGGGTAGTGGTGGAAGACCTTGGTCAGTGTGGTAGTGGTGGAGAATTGGTCAGTGGGTAGTGGTGGAGACCTTAGTCATTGAGTAGTGGAGGAGACCTTGGTCAATGGGTAGTGGTGAAAGATCTTGGTATTGGTAGTTTGGAGACCGTGGTTCATTGGGGTAGTCTTGGAGACCTTGGTCATTGTGTAGTGTTGGCGGACCTTTGTTCAGGGGGTAAGTGGTGGAGCCTTGGTCAGTCGGTTGTGTTGGAGGATTTTGTTTATTGGGAGTGGTGGGTCCTTGTTGAATGGGTAGTGTGGAGACCTTGGTCCACTGGGTAGAGCTGGAGTCCTTGGTCAGTGGGTGTGGTGGAGACCTTGGTCAGTGGATAGTGGTGTGAGGGACCTGGCTCAGTGGTTTGTGTGGAGACCTAGGTCAGTGGGTAGTGTGGGACACCGTGGTCAGTGGGTTAGTGTGGAGACCTTGTTCAGTGGGTAGTGGTGGAGACCTTGGTTCTGCGGGTAGTGGTGGAGAGGAGACCTTGTTCAGCGGGGGTGGTAGTGGTGGAGACCTTGGTCAGTGGGTAAAAACGGATACCTTTCGTCAGATGTGGGTTAGAGGTGCAGATCTGGATCAGCGGTTAGTGGTGGAGACCTTTGTCAGTTGGTAGTGATGGGAGACAATGGTCGAGGGTATTGGTTGAGATCTTGGTCAGTGGGAAGAAAAACGTGGTGGAGGACATTGTTCAGTTGGTAGTTGTGGGGACCTGGTTCAGTGGGCAGTGGTGGGGACTCCTTTGTTGGTGGGTATTTGGGGGGACCTGGCTCAGTGGGTGTGGTGGAGACCTTGGTCAGTTGTATTGGTGGAGGATCTGGCTCATGGGTAAGTGGTTGGAGAACCATGGTAGTGGGGGGGTGGAAACCTTGCTCAGTTGGGCAAGTGGTGGAGGACAATGGTCAGAGGGTAGTGGTGGAGACCTTGGTCAGAGAAGTGGTGGAGACATTGTTCGTTTGTATATGTGGGACCTGGTCAGTGGGCAGGGTGGACTCCTTTGATCAGTGGGTGTGGTGGAGACCTGGTTTAGAGCGGGTAGTGGTGGGAGACTTGGGTCATTGGGGTAAGTGGTGGATGCCTCGCCAGCGGTGTGTGGGACCTTTGGGTCAGTGGGTAGTAGCGGGAGACCTTGGTCAGTTGGTAGTATTGGAGACCTGGGTCAGTGGATTAGTGTTGGAGACCTTGGTAAGTGGATAGTGTGGAAGACCTTGGACAGCGGTAGTGGTGGAGGGAGGACAATGGTCAGTGGTTAGTGTGTGGAGACCTTGGTCATTGGGTAGTGTGGAGACCTTGGGTAAATGCGGTAGGGGTGGAGACCTTGGATCTGTGGCGTTAGTTGTTGGAGACCTGGGTCAGTGGGGTACTGGTGGATGACCTTGGTCAGTGGGAAGGGTGGGACCTTCGTCAAGTGGGTTGGGCTGGGAGACCTTGGTCAGTGGGTAGTTGTGGAGACCTTTGTAGTGGGTAGTGGTGGAGACCTTTGTCAGGGGTAGTTATGGAGACCATGGTCAGGTGGGTAGTGGTGGAGATTGGTCAGAGGATTGCAATGGAGACATTGGTCCGTGGGTAGTGGTGGAGACCTTGTTTAGTGGATAGTGGTGGAGACCTTGGTCAGTGGATGGTGGTGGAGACCTTGGTCAGTGGGAAGTGCTGGAGACCTGGTCAATGGGCAGTGGTGGAGAACATGGTCATTGGGAGTGGTTGAGACCTTGCTCAGTGGGTAGGTTGGTGGGAACAATGGTCAGAGGGGAGTAATTGGAGACCTTGGTCAGTGGGATGTGCTGGAGACATTGTTCTGTTGGTAGATGTGGAGACCTGGCTCAGTGGGTAGTGGTGGGACTCTTGGTTCAGGCGGTGGTGGTAGGGTGGAGGACCTGGCTCCAGTGGATAGCAAAGGAGAATTGGTCAGGGTCAGTGGTGGATGCTTGCCAGCGGATAGCGTGGAGACCGCCTGGTCAGAGGGTAGTGGGTGAGACCTTGGTCGTGGGTAGTTGTGGAGACCCTTGGTCAGTGGGTTAGTGGTGGGTGACCTTGGTCAGTGGTATGGGTGGAGACCTTGGTCAGCGGGTAGTGGCGGAGACCTTGGTCAGTGGGTAGGTAGTGGTGGAGACCTTGGTCAGTGGGTAGCGGTGGTGAGACATTAGTCAGTAGTGGGGTAGTTGTGGAGACCTTGGTCAGTGGTAGTGGTGGCGAACCTTGGTCAGGTGGGTAGTATGGTGGAGACCTTTTGGTCTGTGGGTAATAGCGGAGACCTTAGTCAGTGGTGTGTGGAGACCATGGGACTTGTGGGTAGCGCGGGAGACCTGGCACGTGGGTAGTGGTGGAGACCTTGGTCAGAGGGTAGTGGTGGAGATTTTGGGTCAGTGTGTAGTTGTGGAGACCTTGGCCATTGGGTTAGTGGTGATGGCCTTGGTCATGGGTAGTTGCGGAGACTTTGGTCAGAGGGTAGTCGTGGAGACCTTGGTCAGTGGGTAGTTGTGAAAACCTGGTTGTTGGTATTGGTGGAGGACCTTGGTCAGCGGTAGTGGAGGGAGACCCTTGGTCAGGCGGTAAGTTGGTGGAGACTAGCAGCGGGTAGCAGTGGAGGGAACCTGGCCCTGTTGGGTTAGTGGGTGGATGCCTGGTCAGTGGATTTGTGGTGGAGACCATGGTTCAGTGGGGGTAGTGGTGGAGAATTGGCTCTGGGTAGAGGTGGAGACCTTGGTCAGCGTATAGTGGTGGAGACCTGGTCACTGGTTGTTGTGGACACCTGGGTCAGTGGGAATTGTTCGCGATTCCTTGTTCAGTGAGGTAGTTGTGGAGACCATGGTCATTGGTAGTTTTGGAGACCTTGGTCAGGTGGCAGTGGGGTAGTAGTGGTTGAGGACCTTGGTCATTGGGTAGTGTTGGTGCCTTGGTCAGGTGGGTAGTGGTGGAGACCTGGTCAGGGATAGTGGTGGAGACATTGGTCAGTGGATGGTGGTTGGAGCCCTTGGTCAGTGGGGTAGTGGTGGAGACCTTAGCCTGCTGGTAGTGGTGGAGACCTTTGGTCAGTGGGTTTAAGTAACGTGAGTCCATCGTAGTGGGTAGTGGAGGAGATCTGGTTCAGTGGGTAGTGGGTAGAGACTTGTTCAGTGGGGCGTGTTGGAGGTCATGGGCAGAGGGTACGAGGTGGAGACCTTGGTTAGTGGGAAGAGGAGCAGACATTGTCAGTTGGAGGTTGTGGAGACCTGCTCAGTGGGCAGTGGTGGACTCATTCTTGGTCAGTGGGTAGTGGCTGTGACTGGCTCAGTGGGTAGTGTGGAGACTCGGTCAGTTGGTAGTAGGTGGAGACCTCGAGCATTGGGTAACGGGGGAGACCTTGGTCAGTGGGTTATTGGCGGGAAACCTCTGGTAACGTGAGTAGGGTGGAGACCTGGCTCAGAGGGTAGTGGTGGAGAGACTTGGTCAGGCCCGGTAGTGGTGGAGACCTAAGTCAGTGGGATAGCGGGTGGAGACCTGCTCAGTGTATAGTTAGAGGGATGCCTTGGTCAGGTGGTAGTGGAGGAGATCTTGGTCAGTGGGTAGTGGTGGAGACTTGGGCTCAGTGGAGTAGAGGTGGAGCCCTTGGTCAGTGGGTAGTGGTGGAGACCTTGGTCAGTGGGTAAAAACGGAGACCTTCGTCAGTGGGTAGAGGTGCAGATCTGGTTCAGTGGGTAGTGGTGGAGACCATGGTCAGTGGGTAGTGGTAGAGACCATAGTCAGAGGGGTAGTGGTTTGAGACCTGGTAGTGGAAGTGGTGGAAACCTTGCTCAGGTGGTATTGGTGGAGTACCTGGCTCAGTGTGTTAAATAGTGGTGCACAGCATGGGTCAGTGGGTAGTGAGGGACCTTGCTTCAGTGGTGGTTAGTGGGGGCGACTTTGGTCGGGTGGATAGTGGTGGAGGTCCTTGGTCAGTGGATAGTGTGGGACCTTGGTCATTGGGAGAAAGTGGTGGAGGCCTGGCTCAGTGGGTAGTGGTGGTGAACATGGTCAGTAGGGAGTGGCGGAGACCTTGCTCAGTGGGTAGTGGTGGAGACAATGGTCAGATTGTAGTGGTGGAGACCTTGGTCAGTGGGAAGTGGTGGAGACATTGTTCAGTGGTAATTGCGGAGACCTGGCTCAGTGGGCAGGCAGTGGTGGACTCCTTGGTCAGTGGGGTAGTGGTGGAGTCTGGCCTAGCGGGTGTGGTGGAGACCTTGGTCAGGGGGTAGTGGTGGAAGACCTTTGGTCAGTGGGTAATTGTGGGAGGGGAGACCTTGGTAGTGGGTAGGGGTCGAGACCCTGGTCAGTGGATAATGGGTGGAGACCTTGATCAGGTGGATGTGGAGGAGGGACCTTGGTCAGTGGGTAGTGGTGGAGACCTTATCCAGCGGGTAATGGTGGATATCTGGTTCAGTGGGTAGTGGTGGAGGCCATGGTCAGAGGGTAGTGGTGGAGACCTTGGTCAGTGGGAAGAGATGGAGACATTGTTCAGTTGGTTCGTAGTGTAACTTGCACAAGTGGGCAGTGGTGGACTCCTTGGTCAGTGGGTAGTGGCTGTGACCTGGCTCAGTGGGTAGTGGTGGAGACCTCGGTCAGTTGGTAGTGGTGGAGACCTCGCTCAGTGGGTATCGAAGGAGACCTTGGTCAGTGGGTATTGTTAGTGGAGACCTTGGTAGTGGGTTAGGGTATTGGTGGACTGCTCATTAGGGGTGGTAGTGGTGGAGACTTGGTCAGGCTGGAGGTAATGGTAATGGAGGAGACCTTGGTCGGCGGTAGTGATTGGAGACCCTAAAGTCAGGCGGGTAGCGGTGGGAGACCTGGCATCAGTGGTAGTGGTGGATGCCTTGGTCAGTGGATAGTGGTGGAAGACCTTGGTTCAGTGGCGTAAGTGGTGAGACTTGTCAGTGGGTAGAGGTGGAGACTTGTTCAGCGTATTAGTGGTGGAGACCCTGGTCACGGTTAGTTGTGGACACCTGGGTCTGTGGGGGAGGAAGTGTGCGCTTCCTTGTTCATGGAACGGTAGTAGTGGAGGACCATGGTCATTGGGTAGTTTTGGTGACCTTGGCAGTGGGTAGTGGTTGAGGACCTTGGTCATTGAGTAGTGGTGGAGACCTTGGTCCAGTGGGAGTGGTTGAGACATTGGTCATTGTGTAGTGGTGGAGACCTTAGGTCAATGGGTAGAGGTGGAGGACCTTGGTCATTCGGGTAGTGTCGGGAGACTTAATCCGTGGTAGTGGTGGAGACCTTGGTCAGAGGGTAGTGGTGGAGACCTTGGTCAGTGGGTAGTGTAGAAGGACTTGGTCATAGGGTAGTGTTGGAATCTTGGTCAGTGGGTGAGTGGTGGAGGACCTTGGTCAGAGTGTAGATAGGTGGGAGACCTTGTTCAGTGGGTAGTGTTGTGTCCCTTGGGTTCATTGGTTAGTGGTGGGACCTTGGTCAGTGCGTAGCGGTTGAGACCTGGTCATTGGGTAGTGGAGGAGGACCTGGTCTGTGGGTAGCGGTGGAGACAATGGTCAATGTGATTAGTGTTTGGAGCACCTTCGTCAGTGGGTAGTGGTGAGACTTGTGTCTGTGGGTATTGTTGGCGACCTTGGGTCAAGTGGGTAGTGTTGCAGACCTTGGCAGTGGGTAGTGGTGGAGAACTGGGTCAGTTGTGTAGTGGTGGAGAATTTGTCATGTGGGTAGTGGTGGAGACCTTAGTAATTGAGTAGTGGGAGGGAGACCTTGGTCAATGGGTCGGGTGTGAAGTCTTGGTCATTGGATCGTCATGGAGACCGTGGTCATTGGGTAGTCTTGAGAGACCTTGGGTCTTTGTGGTGAGTGTGGGAGACCTTTGTCAGTGGGTAGTGGTGGAGACCCCTTTGGTTCAGTCGGTTGTGGTGGATTGATTTAGTTTATTGGTAGTGGTGGAGATTGTTGAATGGGTAGTGTTGGAGGACCTTGGTCAACGGGTTGTGCTGGAGCCTTGGTCAGTGGGTAGTGGTGGAGACCTTGGTCAGTGGATAGTGGTGGAGACTGGCTCAGTGGTTTAGTTGTGGAAGACCTAGGTCCGTGGGGTAAGTGTGGGACACCTTGGTCAGTGGGTGGTAGTAGTGGAGACTTGTTCAGTGGGGTAGTGGTGGAGACCATGGTCAGCGGGTAGTGGTGGAGACCGTGTTTCAGCGGGGGGTAGTGGTGGAGACCTTGGTCAGTGGGTAAAAAGGATACCTTCGTCCTGTGGGTAGAGGTGCAGATCTGGATCATCGGTTAGTGGTGGAGACCTTGACGTCGTTGGTAGTGATGGAGACCATGGTCAGAGGGTAGTTGTTGAAGATCTTGGGTCGTGGGAAAGTGGTGGGAGGACATTGTTCAGTTGGTTAGTTGTGGGGACCTGGTTCAGTGGGCAGTGGGTTGGACTCCTTTGTTGGTGGGTAGTTGGGGTGACTGGCTCAGTGGGTAGTGGTGGAGACCTTGGTCAGTTTGTATTGGGTGGAGATCTGGCTATTGGGTAGTGGTGGAGAAATCATGGTTCAGTGGGGAGTGGTGGAAACCTTGCTCAGTGGTCAGTGGTGGAGACAATGGTCAGTAGGGTAGTGGTGGAGGACCTGGTCAGTGGGAAGTGGTGGAGACATAGTTCAGTTTGTAGATGTGGAGACCCTGGCTCAGTGGGCAGTGGTGGTGGACTCCTTGATCAGTGGTTATGGTGGAGAGACTCCGGTTAGAGGGGTAGTGGTGGAGACCTTGGTCATTGGGTTAGTGGTGGATGCCTTCGCAGCGGATATTGGTGGAGACCTTGGTCAGTGGGTAGTAGCGGATACCTTGGGTCAGTTGGTAGTATTGGAGACCTTGTCAGGTGGATAGGGTTGGACCTTGGTCAGTGGATTGTGTTGGAGACTTGGCCAGCGGGGTGGTAGTGTGGGGAGACATTGGTCAGTGGTTAGTGGTGGAGACCTTGGTCAGTGGGGGTAGTGGTGGAGACCTTGGTAAAAGGGGTAGGGGTGTAGACCTTGGTTTCGTGCGTAGTGTTGGAGACTTGTCAGTGGGTACTGGTGGGGACCTTGGTCGTGGGAAGCGGGGGGAGCCTTCGAAGTGGGGTCGGGCTGGAGACCTTGGCCTCAGTGGGTAGTTGTGGAGACCTTTGTCAGTGGGTGTAGGCCGCAGTGGAGACCTTTGTCTGTGGGGTAGTAATGGAGACCATGGTCAGTGTGTAGTGGTGGAGCCTTGGTCAGTTGGATAGCAATGGAGACACTTGGTCAGTGGGGGTAGAGGTGGAGACCTTGTTTAGTTGTAGAGGTGGAGACCTTGGTCAGTGGTGGTGGTGAGACCTTGGTTCAGTGGGGAAGTGCTGGAGACCTGGCTCAATGGGCCAGTGGTAGGAGAATGGATCAGTGGGGAGTGGTTGAGACCTTGCTCAGTGGGTAGTGGTGGAGACAATGGTCAGAGGGTAGTATTGGAGACCTTGGTCAGTGGGAAGTGCTGGAGACATTGTTCTGTTGGTAGATGTGGAGACCTGGCTCAGTGGGTAGTGGTGGACTCCTTGGTCAGGCGGTAGTGGTGGAGACCTGGCTCAGTGGATAGCAATGGAGACATTGGTCAGTGGGTAGTGGTGGATGCCTTGGCCAGCGGATAGCGGTGGAGACCTTGGTCAGTGGGTAGTGGTGGAGACCTTGGTCAGTGGGTAGTTGTGGAGACCTTGGTCAGTGGGTAGTGGTGGAGACTTGGTAGTGGGTTGTGTGTGGAGACCCTTGGTTCAGCGGGTGGTAGTGGTGGAGACCCTTGGTCTGTGGGGTTGTGGTGGGAGACCTTGGTCAGTGGGTAGCGGTGGAACAATTAGTCGTGGGTAGTTGTGGAGACCTTGCGTCAGTGGGTAGTGGTGGAGACCTTGGTCGTGGGTAGTGGTGGAGACCGTGGGCAGTGGGGTTGGGTAAATGCGGGACCTTAGTTCAGTGCGTTAGTGTGGAGACCATGGTCTGTGGGTAGCGCTGGAGAACTGGCCGGTGGGTTAGTGGTGGAGACCTTGGTCAGAGGGTTAGTGGGGAGACTTTGGTCAGTGTGTAGTTGTGGGACCTTGGCCCCTTTGGTGTAGTGGTGATGACCTTGGTCAGTGGGTAGTTGCGGAGGACTGTGGCCGTTGGGTAGTCGTGGAGACCTTGGTACAGTGGGGTAGTGTGAAAACCTTGGTCTGTTGGTATTGGTGAGAGCTTGGTTCAGTGGGTAGTGGTGGAGGAGATACTTGGTCAATTGGTTATTGTGGAGACCTTGGCAGTGGGTAGTGGTGGAGGACCTGGTCAGTGGGTAATAACGGAGACCTTCGTCAGTGGGTAATTGGTGGAGTTTTTGGAGTTCAGTGGGTAGGGTGGTGGTGGTACCTTGGTCAGTGGGTAGTGGTGGAGACCATGGTCAGAGGGTAGTTGGTGGAGGACTTGGTAGTGGGAAGTGTGGAAGATATTGTTCATTTGGTAGTTGTGGAGGACCTGGTCAGTGGGCAGTGGTGGACATCCTTGGTCGTGGGTAGTGGCTGTGACTTGGCTCACAGGGGAGTGGTGGAGACCGTGACTCAGCGGGAGTGGTGGCGACCTTGCTCAGTGGGTCTAGGTGGAGACCTTGGTACAGTGGGTATTGGTTGGAGACTTGGTCGTGGGTATTTAGTTGGAGACCTTGGTCAGTGGGGGTAGTGGTTGGAGACCTGGCTCGAGGGTACTGGTGGAGACCTTGGTCTGGGGGTAGGGGTAGTGCTGGAGACCTTAATCAATGGGTAGTGGTGGAGACATGGCTCAGTGGGTAGAGGTGGATGCCTTGGTCAGTGGGGTAGTGGTAGTTTTGGAGACCTTTTTCAGTGGGTTAGTGGTGGAGACTTGGGCTAGAGGAAAAGGGGGGCGGGAGGTGGAGACCTTGGGCAGTGGTTAATGGTGGAGAGACCTGGCTCCAGTGTTTGTTATAGTGGTGAGACCTGGTTTCAGAGGGTAGTTTGGAGGCTTGGTCAATGGTTAGCAGTGAAGACCTTGCGTCGTGGGTAGTGGTGGATGACCTTGGTCAGTGAGGTAGTAGAGGAGAACCTTGGTCCAGTGGGTATAAGGGACCGTCGTCAGTGGGTAGTGGTGGAGATCTGGTTCAGTGGGGGTAGTGGTGGAGACCTTGGTCATTGGGTAGCGGTGGAGGGACAATGGTCAGAGGGTAGTGGTGGAGACCTTGGTCAGTGGGAAGTGGTGGAGGGACAATGTTCAGTTGGTAGTTGTGGAGACCTGGCTCAGTGGCCGGTGTTGGGATTTCCTTGGTCATTGGGTAGTGGTGGTAACCCTGTCGTGGTGAAGTGGTGGAGCTTGGTAGTGGGGTAGTGGTGGTGACTTGCTCAGTGGGAATTGGTGGAGACATGGTCTGGGGGTAGTGGAGGAGACCTTTGGTAGGGGGTTTAGTGGGTGGAGACCTAAGTCAGTGGGAGAAGTGGTGGAAGGACCTGGCTTGTGGGGAAAGTGGTGGATGCCATGGTCAGTGGGCTGTGTGGTGGAGACTTGGTCTCAAGTGGGGAGGAGTGGAGACCTTGGTCAGTGGGTAATGGTGGAGACCAGGCCGAGTACGTAGAAGTGGAGACCTTTTTCCGTGGGTAGTGGTGAAGACCTTGGTCAGTGGGTACTGGTGGAGACCTTATTCAGTGGGTAGTGGAGGAGACCTTGGTCAGTGGGTGGTGGTGGAGACTTTATTCAGCGGGTAGTGGTGGAGACTTAATTCAGTGGTTAGTGGTGGAGACCTTATTCAGTGGGCGGTGGTGGATACCTTATTCAGTGGGTAGTGGTGGAGACCTTATTCAGTGGGTAGTGTTGGAGACCTTATTCAGTGGGTAGTTGTGAAGACCTTCGTCAGTGGGTAGTGGTGGAGACCTGGCAAAGTGGGTAGTGGTGGAGACATTGGTCAGTATGAAGTGGAGGAGACCTTGGTCAGTGGGTAGTGGTGGAGACGTTGGTCAGCGTGTAGTGCTGGAGAACGTGGTCACTGGGTAGTGGTGGAGACCTTGGTGAGTGGGTAGTGGTGGAGACGTTGGTCATAGGAAAGCGATGGAGACCTGGCTCAGAGGGTAGTAGTGGAGACCTTGGTCAGTGGGTAGTGGTGGAGACCTTATTCAGTGGGTAGTTGTGAAGACCTTGGTCAGTGGGTAGTGGTGGAGACCTGGCAAAGTGGGTAGTGGTGGAGACATTGGTCAGTAGGAAGTGGAGAGACCTTGGTCAGTGGGTAGTGGTGGAGACGTTGGTCAGCGTGTAGTGCTGGAGAACGTGGTCACTGGGTAGTGGTGGAGACCTTGGTGAGTGAGTACTGGTGGAGACATAGCTCAGTGGGTAGAGGTGGAGACCTTGGTCAGTGGGTAGTAGTGGAGACCTGGCTCAGTGGTTAGTGGTGGAGACTTGGGTCAGTGCGTTGTGGTGGAGACCTTGGTCAGTGGGTAGTGGTGGAGTCCTTGGTCAGTGGGTAGTGGTGGAGACCTTGGTCAGAGTGTAGTGGTGGAGACCTTGTTCAGTGGGTAGTGGTGGAGACCTTAGTCATTGTGTAGTGGAGGAGACCTTGGTCATTGGGTAGTGGAGGAGACCTTGGTCTGTGGGTAGCGGTTGAGACCTTGGTCATTGGGTAGTGGAGGAGACCTTGGTCATTGGGTAGTGTTGGTGACCTTGGTCATTGGGTAGTGGTGGAGACCTTGGTCAGTGCGTAGCGGTTGAGACCTTGGTCATTGGGTAGTGGAGGGGGACCTTGTTGGGGGTAGCGGTGGGCCCTTGGGTCAAGGGGTAGTGTT
>NW_026484991.1:0-23784 GCF_026875155.1 Cherax quadricarinatus | reverse complement strand
TACCAATTGTCTGGACACCATTCTTTTCCCAACACCTCTTTTTGGGCAAAATCCCACATATAAAGGGCGCCCCCCCCTTCTTCCAATATGTCTATTTGCTTCTTAAACCTTCTAACTAAGCCCTCACTTCTGCACTTCCCAACTCATTGCCTCCACACTGAGCAGGTGATAGGATTATCCCTTCCCATTCATGATGTTTCAACCGGGGCAAACAATGCCTCCATCCCAGCCCCAGGAAAGAAACCTCTTGTTCCTACTCCGTCCTTAAGCAAAAACCCCTATCCATGTATCAAACCCGGGGCTATCCCCAACAACAACAATATTCTTACCCCCTTTTGTGTCGTTCGCAGTGGCTTTCCCCAGTAGTGACCACATTCGCGGGTACTCCGAGAATGTAGGGGTGATTCCACAACGTTTCCACAGCAGTCTTTTTTTCTTCAGTCTCTCCCTTTCCATTTCTTCTTGATCGTCAATTCGTCTCGTGTTTCCCAGCCATGTCCACGTTCCCTTCTTGACCTGAGGACTCGAACAGGGGGAATACAAAATTTCTTGTTTTCCTCAGTAAATCCCCGTATCTCCTCTTCGTCCCCCAAATTTCTTCCTTAAGCTGCTTGCAAAGTGCCGTTTGGGGGCACTTGGTTCAGCCCCGGGGGGCCCCCCCAAAGACACTTTTTAACAGCTTTGTGTAACAATAACATTTTTGGTGTAAAAATAATAACATTGTTGGTGTAACATAAAAAACATTGTTGGTGTAACAATAAAACTTTGTTGGTGTAAAAATAATAAATTTTTGGGTGTAACAATAATAACTTTGTTGGTGTAACAAAAATTTAACATTGTTGGGGTTTAACAAAAAAAAATTGTTGGTGTAAAAATTTCAAATTAAAATTAAAATTCAAAGTTTATTCTTATAAGGTTTAAAATGCTGAGTTTACAAAAATTTGGGGGTTTTGTGGGTTTTACATGTAGTAAAATAGTGTTACAGGTGTCCACTAAAAACCTTGCAGGAGGCTTTTTCGGGCAGACTTAGTTTTATTTTAAAATTGTAAAATATTAAAAATTATGGGAAAATTGGTTTTATCAAAGTGACTAAATACTAGTTTGTGATTTTTAGCAATGTAAATGTTTTTTTTTGGGACAGTACATATTTCAGTTTTGGAGTATCACAGGATTCATTATTTTTAGTTGAGATTAATATTTCTGTTTATGGCCCCAAAGAGTCAGTGAGTGTAGTGTGAAACCCGGGTGGTTTTCGTGTAGTTAGTTGACGGGGTGTACAGGGAGAAAAGTTTTTCAAAAGGTATTTTTGAACGTGATGAATGTGTCTGCAGTTTAGAGTTCTCGGGGTAGGGTTTTCCCAGATTTTAGGGCCTTTGACATACATTGATTTTTAAAAAGGGTTTAGCGGAAGGGGGAAAATGTCGAGGATTTTGTTCTGGTTTAGCCTGTGGTTTGTCACAACTATAAAAAAGCTTTTTGGTCAAGGTTGAATTAAAGTTTAAGGCCCTGTAATGTAATTGCCAGTGTATTGTGGATGTCTAACAGGGAGTAATTTTTGGGGTCTATAAAGAGTGGGGGGTGTGTTGCCAGGGGGGGATTTGTGATTATTTTACTGCAGTTTTTTTTGGGTTATTATTGGCTTTGGGTGGTTGCTGGTTGTCCCCAAGCAAAAATGCATAGGTGGGGTAGGATAAATAAGTAAAATGGTATAGGTGAAAAGGGGCATTTTGCAGCACGTGTTCGATCTGGAAGGACCCCCCCCCTTTGGATACTTTTTTGGTTATATGTGATAGGGTGCTGAAATTAGGTTGTTGTAAAGGGTATAAGCTAGGAATTTGCCCCCTTTATTTCTGGAAATTTTAGAGTGTTGTCAATCTTAATGTTAATTTGTGCTCTCCTGTCTGCTCCCAAAACATAAATAGAGGTTTTTCATGTAAGCGTAAGTTTATTGGCTGCACCCAAAGTCGTATTTTGATGCTCCTCATTCCATGGTGTTGAGGGTGGCAAGTTTAGGGTAGAATGAATAAACGTGTCGTCAGCAAGAGAAGGTTTCAGGTGTTGGGATACTTTGGAAGGCATTGATGTATATGAGGAAGAGCGGGGGGCCCAAGGACATTTCCCCTGTGGAACTCAGTATAAAGTGCCGTGTTCTGATGCTGTTTTTTTAATGGTGACATACTGATACCTTTTTGAAATGTAAGATTTAAATAAGCAAGCGCAGGCCTCTTATCCCGAAGACAAGTTTGGGGAGTGGGATGCGTGGTCACTTTTTAAAAAGCTTTTCTTGGGAAATAAAAATTTCCTAGTGGATATTCCTTTTTTTTCCCCAATGCTGTGTAAAGCAGATCTAGCATTTTTATGATTGCATCATTAGTGTTTTTATTTTTCCTGAACCCAAAATTTTGGGCAGGGGGTTTAGTATTTTTTGAGCCGTTATAAAATACAGTCTCCTGTGCACGAGTTTCTCAAAAATTTTGGATAGCAATGGGAAGTTAGATTTGCCTATAGTTTTTTAATCTGTAGGGTCCCACCTTTAGTTTGGTGAACCCTTTCCCTTTGGTAGTTTCGGGGAAAGGGGCTAGTCTCTAGTGACTTGTTAAAGAAATGAAATACATGCGAAAGGACAGGGCCCCTCGCTTGTACAGTAATGGGGGCTGAGAAGAGCCCCCAGTAATTTTTAAAAACTTTAAATCTCGGGGACTTTCCCTGGGTCAGTTGGGGCAAAAAAGGAATTAGGGAAAATTTCCCCCAGGATGCCCCGCATGGGCATTTTGGATGTGGATTTTACGGCGAGATTAGTCCATGGGTTTAGAAAAAATCGTTTATCTTTTTAGCGTGCAGTGGGATGGTGGTGTTTCATTTGGTTTATTAGGGCAATTTCTTTTTTTTTTTAGTTTGTGGGTCCCTAGAATCTGAGAGAGGTTTTCCGGTCTTTTTTTTTTCTCCTTTAGTGTCGTGAAACTACTGGAGTAATAGTTTTTTGGCTTTCTTTTTTACTTTGGTTGAAGCTGATGAATAGTGTTTTAAAAAATCTTTGTTATTAAGCCTTTTCATATTTGCTTTTTATATTGGTGTTTCTTTCAATGGGTTTCTAATGGTGCTGGTTGCCATGGGAACCCCAAACCTTTTTTTTTGTGATATGTTTTTTTTTTATGGACAAGTTTTTTGTATAGTCTAAGTAATTTGTTAAGAAAAAGCGTCCCGTCATCAATACCATTTGGGGTTGGGGAATTCTTTGGCCAGTCAACAGTCTCTAGGTCAGTGTGAACTTCCTTATGAGGCCCGTCAGGAGTCTAAATGAGACTTTGTTGTATTTAAGTGGTGGTTTTCTAATGTTTGTCAGGAGGAAGGGGGGTAGTGGTCTGTAGTGCTATCGTGATTATCCCCGATTTAAGGGGGGGTGATATTTGGTCCATATTGGTCTATTTGGTTGCACTTGTTCGTGAGCCTGGTTGGGGTTTGTTATTGTTTTGGGATGAAAAGTGTGTTGTTCATATTGTTGTGAAATCAGTTACAGGTGATCATCTATAAGCCAAGGGTTTATTGAAGTCCCGCTAAGAGAAGGTGGTGCTATTCATTTTTTGTTTGTTTTTATGACTTGAATTTTTTTACTGAAATTTGGGGTGTTTGTGTGAGGTTTTGGTAAATGGACCGATTGTTATAGGCCTTTAAGGTTTTTTTACAGTAAAATTTGCAAAAAATGTATTCCCTATTTTTCCTAAAGCAAGTGGTGCTAATACAAATAAATTGGGGTTTGAGTAATGTTGCAATACCACCCCCAACTTTGGTTGGTCTCAGTTGTGAATTTCTGGGTATCCGGTAGAGGGTAGATTCTATTGTGTCCGCTTAAGCCAGGTCTCAGTAAGAATAATGCAGGAGAAGGGTGTCTTTTGTGTTCAAGGATGTAGGGGGTCTCATAGTGTTTGCTTAAGGACCGAGTTTTAGTTAAGAACGGTAGACTTTTGCATTGTTTAGGATGTGCTGGCTTTGGATGCTGTGTAATAAAGGCAGTTACTTTCCAATAGGTTTTGATTGGGTGTCAGATTATGGAGGTTTAGATCAGGGTCAATGTAATCAATCATCTTCTAGGTTTAAATTATGGTTATTGATATCCTGAGTTGTGTGTTGAGTTCTAGTACTGATATCTGTAGTGGTAGGAAGTTTGGACAAGTATATAGCTAGAGTATTTTGGTCATGTAGAGTATAGTCACTACTACACATAATAAAGTTGATGTTGTTTATGTGTTGTGCTGAATGAACTAAAGTACAACTAGGTATAAACTAGCAATATAAAAATACAAATTAAAAATAGAACAAGACTCTCACTTGTAATTGCACTAAGGTCTAATAATGACTTTTGTGGAGTCTATGTTTTGAGCTAGAATGAGCTATAGTACAATAGGTTTAATCTAATAATATAAAAATACAAATTAAAAATAGCACTAGTCTCTCACTAGTAATTGCACTATGGTCTAATATAGTGAATTTGGTATTGACTATGTCTTGAGGTAGAATGAGCTATGGTACAACTGAATTTAATCTAATAATATAAAAATACAAATTAAAAATAGCACCCGTCTCTCACTAGTAATTGCACTATGGTCTAATATAGTGAATTTGGTATTGACTATGTATTGAGCTAGAAAGAGCTATAGTACAACTAGGTTTATTCTAATAATATAAAAATACAAATTACAAATAGCACCAGTCTCTCACTAGTAATTGCACTATGGTCTAATATAGTGAATTTGGTATTGACTATGTATTGAGCTAGAATGAGCTAGAGTAAAACTGTGATTAATCTAATAATATAATAAAGGCACAAGACTCTCAATTGTAATTGCACTAAGGTCTTATATAAGTTGTTTACAAGAATTAGAGTATAATTAGATTTAAATTGACAGGATAAAATACACAAATTATGGTAGCAAAAGAATAATAAAAAAATGATAAAATTAAAAATGGCAATGACTTGGTTATAATATGCTAGTAAGATGGTAGACAGGATAATATAAAAGTTGTAGTTGAAAATACTAGTTTAAAAAAGTATGGAATAAAAATGATCAATAAAAGAAGTTTACAATAAGTTTGATCAATATAGTTTAAAGTAAAATTGGGCAATAATAGGGATTTAGAATAAAATTGGGAAATTTAGTATTTTTTAAAGTGGGGTAGAATTTTTGAAGAAAAGTTTGGTTAGTTTAAAATAAAAATAAGATAAAAAGTGATGGGGTAATTTGAAAAAAAAGGAATAGATTCTGTGATTTAAACACAATTAAACATGAGTAAAATGGTCGTTGAATACAACAAGACAATAAAAAGTATTGGGGATTAGAATTTGGGGGGGCACAAATTTATGACAATAAACCCAAAGGGTGGACTAGGGGAAATACGCACTTTACTCGATTCGTTTAGTCCAGCCCACTTGGGAATTTTTAAAAGGTCATGTTCTTAGAGTGAAGTATCTCTTCCCAGGGCTTTTTCCAAACCGCGATTTTTCCATCCCTCACAAAGCACGGGGGATTTTTTGGGCATAGCATAATTTTCTTACCATAAAGAATTTTTTTGTCTTGTTTTGGAAAGGGCACTCTTGCGTAAACAAGTTTTCATAGAATAATTTTTTTTTAAGTAGGTTGTTTTTTTGTAGGCTAGTTTGGAATTTTAACACTTTTTTTTTTACCTGTTTGGGTACCCTCAGTTTGCAATCCTTTAGGCGTCACTATATGTTAAGGCAAAGGTGGTCCTTTAAAAAAAAAGCTTAGGGTGGTCTCCATGGGGTCTCTTGGGTGACTGTGGCTGGAGATGTTTGCTGTTAACTCAACAGCGTCAGATAGCGTTGTTGGGCATTTTTGGGTTTTGGGAAAGGGTTATGCATTGGCAAATTGTTGACCACTCTTTAAATTTTTCCCGTAATGTTTTGGGATAAGTAGGGGACTTGGGCTTTTAGAGTGTTGAGGGTCTGGGGCGGGTGTGGGTGTTGCTTTGTTGTTCTAGAGTGTCTAGTTTATGTTTTAGAGCATGATCTTGTTTAGGTAACTGATTTTACCTTTAGTTCCTGCTTTCTTGAGTTGTTTGGGGATCGTTTTGGGTTTTGAATCATAAAGGGGTTTTGCATTTTTTGGGTGAATCTTTGACATCAAATACTGGGGGAAAAGGTTTTCTTGCGTAGCGGCGGCATGTTTGTTGTTGCTTCGGGGTTTTTTTGATGGGCCGGGGGTGATGAGGGTTGTGTCCCGGCGGGAACACAAGTTTTCCCCGTTTATACTGCTCCCCTTTGATGTTTGGATCCCTTTCTGGTTTTGGGTTTCTTTTTTTCGACCCTTCCATTGGTTTTGGGGTTCGGGTTAATAAGGCGATGGTTTGGGGGGGAATTTGTGGAGTACACTTCATGGCAGCGGGGGAGGAGGTGGGAGTACGATCCTAAAGTTTTGGTAATTTGTGAATTTTTGGGTGATTTCTGCAGTTCTTTATATCATTTGGGTACCACACTGTTAGTGTCGCAGGTCTTGATTGGGTCATCACGGGCCGCGGGGAACCCAGGTAGAAGTAAAAAAAAGGGGAAAAGGTTTCCCTGTTGCCGCTGCCGCCACTGGGGGTGTAAAATAAAAACATTTTGGGGTAACAATAAAAACATTTTTGGGGTGTAACAATAAAAACTTTGTTGTCAAAAGTGTTATTCTATTTTGGAACCTTTTTTTTTATTATTTATGCGAACTTGGAATTTCTGCTAATTTGCTATCTTCTTAACTTGCAAATAAAAAAATGAAAGGGACAATTATTTAATTTTAAACAAAATTTTTAGATCCCGCCCCCTGAAAAAAAACATAGTAAAGACAGTCCTCACGACGCACTGACTTTCTTGGGTTATCCTAGGTGGCAAACCCCCCCCGGTTTTCCGGGGTGGCAACCCTCCCCCGGGGTTTTCCTGGGTGGCTAACCCTCCCCCGGGTTATCCGGGGGTGACTAAGCCTCCCCCGGGTTATCCTGGGTGCAAACCCCCCCGGGGGTTAAAAATTGAACAAATTCATCTTTTTTTTTTTTACTTGTTCCTCCGCATCTGCAAAAAGGGATCTTTTAAGGGGGGTTGCCAAATTTTTTTTTTTTTCCCTCCCAACTGCCATTTTTTTTTTTCCGGGTAACTCAAAGCGCTCATCCAATCGCTTCAAATCTAAAATTTTTGTGACTGTCACTAGAGCTAAATTTTGGGAACATTGGATGTGGGGCCCTAATTGCTAAATTTGTTGAAAAAATTCCCGCATCTTTGAAACCCTTTTGACGCTTCCAATCAAGCCTGAAAACCAGGCTGCTGCTGCGGCTGCACGAAAACCCAACGACGAGCCACAGCCCGGCTGACCGGGAAACTGACTTTAGGTGCTGCCCATGCCAGCTTGAAGACTCCCGGGGTCTTTTTGGTAACCCCCCTTATGTGGCGGGGGCGTTAACAGTCTCGGGCCCCTACATTATTGTATGGCCCTTTAAGTGAGTGACACCCCTGCTTTTCATTGGGGGATGGTGCATCGCCCTGCAAGTTTTTTGCTTTCGTAGTGGAGTGATTTTCGTGTGCAATTTTCGGTACTACCCCTCTAGGATTTTCCGGGTTTATAATCATGTATCTCCCCTCCGCGTTCCAGGGAAAACAGTTTAGGGAACCTCAAGGCCCCAATAATTGGGTTTTTATCTCCGTTATGCGCGCCGGAAATTCTCTGTACATTTTCTAGGGCGGCAATTTCACCTCCTTGAAAGGGGTGTTTTGTGTCAGCAATAATTTCCCGCCTAATAGAACAAGGACCCGAAGAGGTCACAGGGCTTTGGCCTCCTATTTTGAAGGTTTTCCCTTATCCTCCGTCATTTTTCTAGCGAGCGATTGATAAAAATGTTTGGCCTTTAAGGTAGATCCTCCGAATATCACTCCATCTTTTTAGTTGGGGTTTTTGTTTTATTTTTTTGGCCAGAATTTGTTTTGTACCTGAAGAAGATTTTAATTTCCCAGTTACCAAATCAGTAATTGAAATTTTTCATCGTTGAACTTAATATTGTTTTCGCAGCCCACTGAAAGATTTGGGTTTTGTCCCCTGGAGCTTTTTCAGTTCTGCAATAAGACACTGTCAGCAGATTCGGTGTCTCTTCAAAGGAAGCACGGTGCTGTGGGTGCTCCTTTTCTTGTCGGATATGAGGATGAGGAACAAATGGGGAGCGAGTATTGTCCTTTGGAACAGAGCTTTTTTTACCGTACTGCCTCGGCTTTACTTGTTGACGACTACTCTCTTGTTCTGAGTGAGGAAATTATAGATCCATCGACCGACTTTTTTCCGTTATTCCTTAGCACGCATTTGTGCGCTATTACGCCAAGGCACACTTTTCGAAGGGTTTTGCAAATCGTAATATTACATTGCATTCTTTTTGTCTTCTAGTCATTTTAAACCTTGTCGTAGTGTCCCAAAAGATTTTTATGATATGGATGTTGTGCAAAGGGCTTTATTCTTGCTGTTGCTTTACTGCCCCCTGTGGAGTGGGGGTATTCTGTTGTTTTTAAATAACGGGAACGACCCCCTTTTCCATGCTCCCTCTCCATAGGATGGAAAAGGTCGTGAAAAGGGCTTCTTTAGTTCTTGAAGAAAACAGAGTTCCATGGTCCCGGGCCCGGCAATGAAGGGCAGCATTTATCGCCTGTTCGAACATTTTGGGGCGGAAAACCGGAAAGGCTTTTGTTTTAAACCCAAATTTGTGGCCCTCAAAAAAATTCATTTTGATCTTTGACCCCATCTCGTTCGGCTTGCAAAAACGATCAATTGGGACTTTAGTAGCTCACTCATTTCCGTGCACTGTGTAGGACCCATCTTGTTTAAGTAGGGGGCCCCAAACGGACTTTTTTCTCGATTTTGATTTGGCATAGGGAAAAAAATACTTTTTGGGTTTCTTTCGATTTCATTTATGGCTTTTAGTTCTTCCCGCAATTCCTGACTCCTAAAGGATTCTTTTAGCTTAAGTTCGATGCTTGCTATTTCTCTGACCAGTGTCTCCCTACGCATTTCAGATATATTGACCTCTTTTAGCCGCTCTGTTATTCTTTTCCGTCGGGCCCGTAAAGGGAGCCCCTGTCTCTTTCTGTTTTACATCTACTCCTCCTTTTTCTTAGAGGAATAAGCCTTGTGCATACATCGAGTGCCACCGAGTTAATCTGTTCTAGGCATAAGTTGGGGTCTGTGTTGCTTAGTATATCTTCCCAGCTCATATCGGTTAGGACTTGGTTTACTTGGTCCCACTTTATGTTTTTGTTATTGAAGTTGAATTTGGTGAATGCTCCCTCGTGACTAATCTCATTATGTCGGTCTGGGGCTCCGCGCATACATGACTGAACCTCAATTATGTTGTGATCTGAGTATATTGTTTTTTGATATGGTGCCATTTCTTATCAGATCATCTTTGTTAGTAAAGATGAGGTCTAGTGTATTCTCCAGTCTATTTGGGCCCTCTATTATTTGTGGTTTAAATTGAATTTTTTTGCAGAGTTTTTAAAAGCTCGTTTTGGGTTTTGAGTTTTATCAGAGCTGCCCCCCTGGTGTTATTACTGCAACAAATTTTTTGGGCTATTTTCCCTTCCATTTTGGGTTTTCCTTAAGTTGAAATCCCCAGGAGCAAGATGTTTGGGTGCGGGGAGTGGAAGGTTTTCCGGGACGTGGTCAATTTTTAACAGCTGTTCCGGGAAAATTGCTGGGTTTTTGCACCCGGGAAAGGCTTTTTAAAACACCACAAGGGACTAGGTTTTGGTTCTCGCCCTTTTATGCAAAAAACTTCCAAAAACACCCTTTTTTTTTGGGCTTTTTGCATTTCCCTGTGAAAAAAAGGAGACTCGGGCAATGTCGGGCCCAACCCCCCCTTTCCCTTTTTTCCCTGTTCACTCTGTCACATCTTTTATGGGTTTGGGAACCTGGGATCCATTTTCGTTGCCCAAAGTGACCCTTTATGTGGGTTAAAGTAAAACCCGCGAACATTGAATTTGCCTTGCAAGCAGCCCAAACGGACGAAAGGATTTTGTTGTTTGTTGCTGGCTTTGGGACCCTGTTTTTTGAAAAGAAAAATTTTTATCGGCCCTGGTGGTATTTTTGGTATGGGGGGGGGAAATTTTTTTTCCCGGGGTTTTAGTTTCTGAATCTTTTGGGTTTTGGGGAGTGGGGGCCCTTTGGACTGTGGTTAAAACTCCAGGAATGACTGGTTTTGGTTTTACGATTTCTGCCTTTTCCCTGCCATTTTTTTTTCCTTCCCTGGCACAAAAAAACCTCCCCCCTCTTGAGTGGCTGTGGCCTCCCCGGGTTTTTTCCCAGGGCCTGGATGTTTGTATCTTTTTGTCCCCTTTAGTTTGGTATGCCTGGCAATTTAAGTTTAGCACAGTTTTTCCCTGTACTAAAAGGAGGTACACGTTCGGGGTTTTGAAAAAGCTTACAGGAAGGGAGTTTGCTTTTTTCTGTTGTCATAGGGGCCATGCATTTTCTAGGGGGGGTCATAGTTGCAGTCCCATCTGTTTTTCCAGATTTCCCATGCCAGCAGATACCGGTGCATAGTATGTGAAGGGCCCTTGGTTTCCGTTTGCCTTGGGGTTTCGGTGACTGTTTTTTCCCCTTTTGGGTTTGATTTTTTCCCTTTCTTATTCTTCCCCCCTAGCACCAACTTTTGAGCCCCCACCAGTTTTTTTTGGTTAATATACCCTCACTATTGCTATTTGGAGTCCTTTGGTTTCCCTTTTTTTCCTGCGGTTTTTCTATTTTGCAACATTGGTTTTATCTTATTTTTGACTACACTTTTTTCCCCTACTATGGCTCCGGCCCCCTATGAGGTATTTTATGTTTTTCCCTTCCCTGCTTTAAAATTTCCCCGACAAACCTGGAAAAAAACCCTCCAGCTTCCCCAAATTACTGTCTCCCGGGACAGCATCTCCAGCTTCCCCTTTACTTTTCTCCCAGGAAAAGCTTTCTCCAGCTTCACCTTACTGTCTCCAGGACAGCACCCCCCCGCTTCACCTTTTACTGTCTCCCAGGACAGCACCTCCGCTTCACCGTTACTGTCTCCCAGGACAGCACTATCAGCCCCCCATTTCTGACTACCAGGACATAATCTCCACCCTTTTCGTTTCTGACTACATGGGGCCAGTATCAAGGGCAGTTCCATTCAGCCCAGGAAATTTTTTTGTTCCCATTGTTGTAGAAAGCTTCCCCGGTTTTCTAGGAAAAGCAGCTTTGATGTTTTCCTCTTTTAAAAACCCTTTTGATTTTAGTCCACAGGGTTTATCTCATTTTGGGGTACCCCCAAAAAAACTTCCCTGTTTTAATACTGTTGTTTGCTAGTTTTGGATTTTGCACAAGGGGGGTGGGCCCCCAATTTCACAAAAATGACAATTTTTTGCTTTTTGGAGGCCCCTTTGTTTGGGCTGACCACAAAGGGTACACAAGCTTCAAAAATGAAATTTTAATGGTTGATTTACTGCAATTCTTTCTAGCAACCTCTTTAATTTTTCTATTAAAAACCTGTAGGTGTGCAAACGAAAAACCCTTTTTTAAACCAGTCCAGGGTTTGGACCATTTAAGGGTTCGGACCAGTCAAGGGTTCGGACCCGTCAAGGGTTCGGGGCCGCAGGATTCGGACCAGTCAAGGGTTCGGACCAGTCCCAAAGGGGTTTGGACCAGTATATCTGATTGATCAGTGGGTCACTTATTTTTAAACCCTACTGGGCGGGATTTGGGCTAACACAAATATGTTGTTTGTCTGACAGGATGGATAAGAGAACCTTTAAAAAATGTGAGGGGCCCAAACCCTTTATGACATCTTCAGGGCACTTTTTCTATCTAGGCGGGGAAAATTGCTTTCACACTAACAAAAAGGGGGCCCCCCCCCCCCTTTTCAAGGCAGGGTTTTAAAATTTCCGCCTAGAAAATGTACAGAGAAAACCCTTTACGGCGCGCCAAAAAACGGAGGGTTTTTAAAAACCTCAAATTAAATGGGAGCGTTTTAGGTTTTCCCAAAAAAAGTATTCCCCGGGGAAAAGGGAGGCGGGAGAGAAAACATGATTTTTTACACCTGGAAAATCCTAGAGGGTAGTACCGAATTGCACACGAAAATCACTCACTTCGAAAGCAAAAAACTTGGGGAGACGATTTTCAACAAACCCCCCAATGAAAAAAAGGGGTTTTCACTAGGGACGTTAAGAGACCCTACAATTTTTTGTCAGGGGCCCGAGACTGTTCAACTGCCTCCCAGCATACATAAGGGGGATTACCAACAGACCCCTGGCAGTCTTCAAGCTGGCACTGGACAAGCACCTAAAGTCGGTTCCTGACCAGCCGGGCTGTGGCTCGTACGTTGGTTTGCGTGCAGCCAGCAGCAACAGCCTGGTTGATCAGGCTCTGATCCACCAGGAGGCCTGGTCACAGAAAGGGCCGCGGGGGCGTTGATCCCCGGAACTCTCTCCAGGTAAACTCCAGGTAACTGTAGTATGTTGTGTATGTTGTCTTGTCTGACTGTAGTATGTTATGTATGTAGTCTTGTCTGACTACAGTATGTTATGTATGTTGTCTTGTCTGACTGTAGTATGTTATGTATGTTGTCTTGTCTGACTGTAGTATGTTATGTATGTTGTCTTGTCTGACTAGTATGTTATGTATGTTGTCTTGTCTGACTGTAGTATGTTATGTATGTTGTCTTGTCTGACTGTAGTATGTTATGTATGTTGTCTTGTCTGACTGTAGTATGTTATGTATGTTGTCTTGTCTGACTGTAGTATGTTGTGTATGTTGTCTTGTCTGACTGTAGTATGTTATGTATGTTGTCTTGTCTGACTGTAGTATGTTATGTATGTTGTCTTGTCTGACTGTAGTATGTTGTGTATGTTGTCTTGTCTGACTGTAGTATGTTATGTATGTTGTCTTGTCTGACTGTAGTATGTTATGTATGTTGTCTTGTCTGACTGTAGTATGTTGTGTATGTTGTCTTGTCTGACTGTAGTATGTTATGTATGTTGTCTTGTCTGACTGTAGTATGTTATGTATGTTGTCTTGTCTGACTGTAGTATATTATGTATGTTGTCTTGTCTTACTGTAGTATGTTATGTATGTTGTCTTGTCTGACTGTAGTATGTTATGTAGTTTGTCTTGTCTGACTGTAGTATGTTATGTATGTTATCTTGTCTGACTGTAGTATGTTATGTATGTTGTCTTGTCTGACTGTAGTATGTTATGTATGTTGTCTTGTCTGACTGTAGTATGTTATGTATGTTGTCTTGTCTGACTGTAGTATGTTGTGTATGTTGTCTTGTCTGACTGTAGTATGTTGTGTATGTTGTCTTGTCTGACTGTAGTATGTTGTGTATGTTGTCTTGTCTGACTGTAGTATGTTGTGTATGTTGTCTTGTCTGACCGTAGTATGTTATGCATGTTGTCTTGTCTGACTGTAGTATGTTGTGTATGTTGTCTTGTCTGACTGTAGTATGTTATGTATGTTGTCTTGTCTGACTGTAGTATGTTATGTATGTTGTCTTGTCTGACTGTAGTATGTTGTGTATGTTGTCTTGTCTGACTGTAATATGTTATGTATGTTGTCTTGTCTGACTGTAGTATGTTGTGTATGTTGTCTTGTCTGACTGTAGTATGTTATGTATGTTGTCTTGTCTGACTGTAGTATGTTATGTATGTTGTCTTGTCTGACTGTAGTATGTTATGTATGTTGTCTTGTCTGACTGTAGTATGTTATGTATGTTGTCTTGTCTGACTGTAGTATGTTATGTATGTTGTCTTGTCTGACTGTAGTATGTTGTGTATGTTGTCTTGTCTGACTGTAGTATGTTATGTATGTTGTCTTGTCTGACTGTAGTATGTTATGTATGTTGTCTTGTCTGACTGTAGTATGTTATGTATGTTGTCTTGTCTGACTGTAGTATGTTGTGTATGTTGTCTTGTCTGACTGTAGTATGTTATGTATGTTGTCTTGTCTGACTGTAGTATGTTGTGTATGTTGTCTTGTCTGACTGTAGTATGTTATGTATGTTGTCTTGTCTGACTGTAGTATGTTGTGTATGTTGTCTTGTCTGACTGTAGTATGTTATGTATGTTGTCTTGTCTGACTGTAGTATGTTATGTAATGTTGTCTTGTCTGACTGTAGTATGTTGTGTATGTTGTCTTGTCTGACTGTAGTATGTTATGTATGTTGTCTTGTCTGACTGTAGTATGTTATGTATGTTGTCTTGTCTGACTGTAGTATGTTGTGTATGTTGTCTTGTCTGACTGTAGTATGTTGTGTATGTTGTCTTGTCTGACTGTAATATGTTATGTATGTTGTCTTGTCTGACTGTAGTATGTTGTGTATGTTGTCTTGTCTGACTGTAGTATGTTATGTATGTTGTCTTGTCTGACTGTAGTATGTTGTGTATGTTGTCTTGTCTGACTGTAATATGTTATGTATGTTGTCTTGTCTGACTGTAATATGTTATGTATGTTGTCTTGTCTGGCTGTAGTATGTTGTGCATGTTGTCTTGTCTGACTGTAGTATGTTATGTATGTTGTCTTGTCTGACTGTAGTATGTTATGTATGTTGTCTTGTCTGACTGTAGTATGTTGTGTATGTTGTCTTGTCTGACTGTAGTATGTTATGTATGTTGTCTTGTCTGACTGTAGTATGTTATGTATGTTGTCTTGTCTGACTGTAGTATGTTGTGTATGTTGTCTTGTCTGACTGTAGTATGTTATGTATGTTGTCTTGTCTGACTGTAGTATGTTATGTATGTTGTCTTGTCTGACTGTAGTATGTTGTGTATGTTGTCTTGTCTGACTGTAGTATGTTGTGTATGTTGTCTTGTCTGACTGTAGTATGTTGTGTATGTTGTCTTGTCTGACTGTAGTATGTTGTGTATGTTGTCTTGTCTGACTGTAGTATGTTATGTATGTTGTCTTGTCTGACTGTAGTATGTTATGTATGTTGTCTTGTCTGACTGTAGTATGTTGTGTATGTTGTCTTGTCTGACTGTAGTATGTTGTGTATGTTGTCTTGTCTGACTGTAGTATGTTGTGTATGTTGTCTTGTCTGACTGTAGTATGTTATGTATGTTGTCTTGTCTGACTGTAGTATGTTATGTATGTTGTCTTGTCTGACTGTAGTATGTCTTGGCTGACTGTAGTATGTCTTGTCTGACTGTAGTATGTTATGTATGTTGTCTTGTCTGACTGTAGTACTGAAACTTGTTGCTACACCAATTATATCTCGGCTTTATTGTAATAATAATAATAATTGCAATAATAATAATAATAATATACATGCAGGGGACAGCTTGTATCATCATCTGATTTTATTTTGTTCAGTTCTTATGGTTGTCAGTATTTATGTTAGACCAATCTTGTGTAAGTCTGGTGTTATCTTAGTCAGGTGTTATGTTGGTCAGGTGTTATGTTAGTCAGGTGTTATGTTGGTCAGGTGTTATATTAGTCAAGTGTTATGTTAGTCAGGTGTTATGTTAGTCAGGTGTTATGTTAGTCAGCTGTTATATTAGTCAGCTGTTATATTAGTCAGCTGTTATATTAGTCAGCTGTTATATTAGTCAACTCTTGTGTTAGCTGTTATGTTGGTCATGTGTTATGTTAGTCAGCTGTTATGTTGGTCAACTGTTATGTTGGTCAGCTGTTATGTTAGTCTGGTTTTATGTTGGTCAGGTGTTATGTTAGTCAGGTGTTATGTTGGTCAGGTGTTATGTTAGTCAGGTGTTATGTTGGTCAGCTGTTATGTTGTTCAGCTGTTATGTTAGTTACCACTTTAGTCAGGTGTTATGTTAGTCAGGTGTTATGTTAGTCAGGTGTTATGTTAGTCAGGTGTTATGTTAGTCAGGTGTTATGCTAGTCAGGTGTTATCTTAGGTCTTGTGTTAGTCAAATTTGTTTGTTATTATTAATATTTTCAATAAATGTGTTGAAGGTAGAATATTTTAGTAGTATATAAGACATATTATAATGCATAATAACTGAATGTCCGTTAGCTCAGGTGGTAGAGCGCCTCGTTCCATAACACCCACGAGTGTTAACTCCGAGGAGGTCGCAGGTTCGAGTCCTGTAGGGGCTGTAACTTTTATTTTCATGTTTCTCACAATATTTTTTTAAAGAAAGTGTTCCGTTAATGAAAAAACTTTGACTTATTAATATCAAATGGAATTTTTTTTTTTTTTTTTCACGGGTGTAGAACCGTGTATTTAGTATTGACAAATACAAAGTTCTAAATGTTGGACAGTTAAAAACCATGCCACATATAAACTAAATAATGTAGATCTTAATACTACTGATTGCGAAAAGGATTTAAGAGTTCTGGTTAGCAGTAATCTAAAACATAGACAACAGTGCATTAGTGTTCGCAATAAAGCTAACAGAATTCTTGCTTCTCATCAAGAAGTATAAATAATTAGAATCCTCAGGTGTTCTTCAACTCTATATATCCTTGGTTAGCCTCATTTAGACTATGCTGCTCAGTTCTGGTCACCGTATTACAGAATTGATATAAATGCTCTGGAAAACGTATAGAGGAGGATGACAATATGATCCATGTATCAGAAATCTTCCCTATGAGGATAGACTAAGGGCCCTGAATCTGCACTCTCTCGAAAGGCGTAGAATTAGGGGGGATATGATTGAGGTGTATAAGTGGAAACCAGGAATAAATAAATTATTATAATCAAAAAGAAGCGCTAAGCCACAAGGCTTACAGACGAGGAATAAATAAAGGGGATGTAAATAACGTGCTGAAAATTTCCAGCCAAGACAGGACTCGCAGCAATGGTTTCAAGTTGGAAAAATTCAGATTCAGGAAGGATATAGGAAAGCACTGGTTTGGTAATAGAGTTGTGGATGAGTGGAACAAACTCCCCAGTACAGTTATTGAGGCTAAAACGTGTGTAGTTTTAAAAATAAGTTAGATAAATTCATGAGTGGGTGTGGGTGGTTGTGAGTTGGACCTGACTAGCTTGTGCTGCTGGTCTAGTGCCGTGCTCCTTCTTGAGTGGAGGTGACCAGACTGGGTGGGTCATTGGACTATTCCGGGGGAGGGTCATTGGGCTATTCGGGGGGGGGATATGGACCTGCTCCGCATGGGTCAGTAGGCCTGCTGCAGTGTTCCTTCTTTCTTATGTTCTTATGTTTAACAAACCATACCACGGGTGGGAATAGAACCTGCGATCAGAGAGTCTCAGAACTCCAGACCGTCTGCGTTAGCCACTGGGCCAGTGGCTAAGGACGGTCTGAGTTCTGAGACTCTGATCGCGGGTTCTATCCCCACCCGTGGTATTGTTTGCAGTCGTGTCATTACGATTTCGTGAGTTATGTCTTGTCTGACTGCAGTATTGACACCTGTTGCTGCACGATTATGTCTCGGCTTTATTGTAACAACAACAACAACAACAATAATAATATTATTATTATTATTATAATCAAGGGGGAAGCGCTAAAACCCGGAGGATTATACAGCGCCTGGGGGGGGGGGATGTGGAAGGCATTCAGGCTTAATTCGGGGAACTGGAGCACAGATCCAATTCCCTAAATCAAGAGCCCCTCACCAACATCAAGGAACCTTCCTTGAGGGGTCAAAAATAATAATAATAAAAATAATAATAATAAAAATTTAATAATAATAAAAATAATAATATACTTGCAGGGGAGGCATGTATTTGATTTCCCTTGTTCAGTTTCTTATGGTTCGTCGCATGTGTTAGACCAATCTTGCGTAAGTTAGGTCTTATGTTAGTCACCTGCTATGTTAGTTGTGTAGTCAGCTGTTATGTTAGTTCTTATGTTAGTCAGCTCATATAACTCGTTACCATTTATGTTAGTCAAATTTTTTTTTATTACTAATTTTTTCAACAAATGTGTTGAGCGTACAATATTTTAGTATATAAGATATAACAATTATTAATTACATATCCGTTAACTCAGGGGGTAGAGCACTTCGATAGTTAAGCCAGCAAATAGTGGAGCCAACCAAGACTGGAAAATACACTCGACCTCATCTTCACTAATAATGACCTGGTAGAAATATAACGGTGTCAAAACAATCCAGTCAGGTCACAACATAACAGAAGTACAGACAGTATGTCCCGAGTAGCAAAGGATGTGAGTTATGGGTGCCTTCACCAGATTCAGCTTCAATGACATAAATATACAGTGGGGTCAAATTAACCAGGGTCCTAAATGAAACAAGTTGGGAAGATAAATAACACAGATCTGAACCCTTTGCCTAGAAAGATTTAACTCGAGATATGCCAGGCATATATATAAACCTTTAAGAAAAAGACTAAACTAGAAATACGAAAGGAGACATTGGCCAGAGAAATAAAAAGATCTAACTTTAAACTTAAGGAATCCTGCAGGAGACGAGAAACACAAGAAAAACTTAGTCTAAATGAAACTGAAAAAAAAAATATTTCATTTCGTATGCCAAATGTAGGACAAAAACCCCATCCAGCAATTGACCTCTTGCTTAAAGGAGATGGGACTTACACAGATGGTATCAAAGAAATGAGTGAAATACTGATTCCCAATAGGATTCAGTGTTTAGTGAGCCGTTAATCAGACTAAGGGTCGGAATCTGAAATTATGACCGAAACTCAAATTTTGGTTTAATTCAAGAATTTCTGATATAATCTTAATACCACAAGACTTTGAAAAAGAAAAAGCAATAAATTACATGCTCATGCACTGTACCCCAGGCCCAGAGTTGTGAACTCCGTGTTCAACTAGAACTGCAAGAAACCCCATTCACGTGCCTTAAACGTTCCATGGACTAAAGGGTCATTCCACAGTCACTAAAAACAACAGACATAGCCCAATCTACATAGGTAGCAGTAAAGCAACTGCTAAGAGTTACATACCAATAGCACTAACGTCCCACATCATAAAAAATCTTTGAAAGGGGCTCTAAGAAGCAAGATTGCCAACCACTTAGATATCCATCAGTTGCACAACCCAGGGCAACATGGGTTTAGAGCAGGTCGCTCCTGCCTGTCCCAACTACTGGATCACTATGACAAGGTCCTGGATGCACTAGAGGATAAACAAAATGCAGATGTAATACAGTATACACAAAATTTGCGAAAGCCTTCGACAAATGCAACCACTGTGTAATAGCGCACTAAATGCATGATAAGGAATACTGGGAAAAGCTGGTAGATGGATCTATGACTTCCTAACAAATAGAACACAAAGAGTAACAGTAAACAGAGTAAAGTCTGATGCGGCTACAGTGGAAATCTCTGTTACACAAGGTGCAGTACTTGCTCCCATCCTGTTCCTCATCCTCATATCTGACATAGATAAGGATGTAAGCCATGTCTTCCTTTGCGGATGACACCCATATTTGCATGATAGTGTCATCCATCGAAGACTGTAAGACACTAAGCGGACATCAACCAAATCTTTAAATGGGCCGCAGAAAACAACATTGAAGTTCAATGAAGAGAAATTGCAATTATACTTTCGATATGGAAAATTTGAAGAAATCAAAACTGTATCAGAGATAAAAACAAATTCCAACCACACATTAGAGTGGAAAACTAATGTGAAAGGCCTGGGAATGATAATGTCAGAGGGTCTCACCTTCAAAGATCACAACATATCTACCACATCTGCTAGGAAAATGATAGGATGGATAATGAGAACCTTCAAAACTATGAATGCCAAGCCCATGATTCTCTTCAAATCACTTATTCTCTCTAGGCTGGAACACTGCAGTACACTATGCATCCCTTTCAAGGCAGGTGAAATTGCTGACATGGAGAATATACAGAGAACCTTCACGGCACACGTAATTACAATAAAACACCTAAATTACTGGGAATGGTTGAAGTCCCTTGATTTGTATTCCCTGGTATGCAGGCGAGAAAGAATACATGATATATACACTTAGAAAATCCTAGAGGGATTAGTACAAATTTGAACGCAAAAATCACTCCTACGAAAGCCAAAGACTAGGCTAAGGATGCAATATTCCCCCAATAAAAAAGCAGGTGTGCACGAGTACATTAAGAGACAACACAGTAAGTGTCAGGAGCCCAAGACTGTTCAATGACCCCAGCATACATAAGGGGATTATAAATAGAGCCCTGGCTGTCTTCAAGGTGCTGGACAGGCACCTAAAGTCAGTACCTGACCTGCCAGGCTGTGGGTCATACGTCGGTTTACATGCAGCAAATAGTAACAGACTGGTTGATCAGGCCCTTATCCATCATGAGGCCAGGTCACAGACTGGGCTGCTGGGTCATTGACACCCGAAACCTCTCTCCAGGTAGACTCTAGGTATAACAAGCGGCTTTCTATATAGAAGTACGTCATTGATGTCATCTAGTCCTACATACTTTGTACATGTACTGATATACTTATTTTCTATTATTTGGCAGGCTGGCCAAAGCACCAGCAATGTTTTGCTTTATTGAAGTGTTGGAGCAATTCCCTGCACTTGTAAGTGCTGTAATGCTATGGAAACAAGGCTGAAAACTCCCACTAACAAATGTCAGCTTGGCAATATTGCTTGTCTCTGACCTTAGGCAGCCTAGATATATCTTCCCTTTGATGACAGGGAGATTCTGAAGCTCAAGCTGCTACTGAATGCCCGTTCCACATTGCATAATTTTTTGGGGGGACTATTGTGTGTGGAACAAGGGCAATACTGCTGTTAGAATTGAAGACTGATTTTTGTGTAATGTGAAAAGTATGTTGTTGCTGGTGCTGATATGGCAAAGATTGTCAGCTTGTTTAGCATCCTTTATAGTGACAATATGTACCTCATTCTTGAGGGCATGAAATGCACCGCTTTCTTTTGTGCTTAACATGTAAACTACATTTTCTTTACTGCAGAAATTTTTCGTTTGTTTATTTTGGCCAAGATGACTCATGAAAGCTTTACTAATGACATGGTCCATCAGGTAATCAGCAAGTGCTGCTGGTTGGATGACAGTCCCGGAGCTGGGCAACAAAAAGTGCCTGAAAGCTGTAACCAGGTCCCAAAGAGGATCCAAGAGTGAGAGGTGGTCAATACATTGTTGGACATTAGGTGTTCAACACAATTCCAGAGAATCTTTCAAGTCACTCTGGACTCTCGGACTCAAATGAAGCAGAGCTTTTGAAAGCTGAAAACATTTTATCAGTGAGAACACCGGCCATGACACCGCTTGAACCAAAGATGTGCTGCACCCCAGCTATAGGGCGCCGAAGACGAGCTAACTGTTACACCACTTGTGCTGAAGATGACTCACCGTGCCCTTGTCATAGGGCTGCACCCGCCATAGGGTTGTAACAACACATTACAACAATATCAAAGATGGTTGACACAAACCCACTACCATTATAGCATGCTCCTTGCTTAGCAACGAATTCATTTACCAACGTGGTCTTAGGAACATAACTCCGTTGTTAAGTGAGGAGAGGCTGTAGTCATAATTTGGGAATGATAAGAAAAGAAATTGGGGTACATATATGTCTGAAACTGTTATGGATATAGAAATGGTCATAGTTAGAGATAGTCTATCTGAAAAGTTAAAACCTGAAGAGGAAATAGTATAATGCATTAAGGATGGAGGCTTTACGGGCTTCTGGGGATGTGGTCCATATGCCAGAGTAACACTGTAGGCTCAGAGACAGTAGAGGCAAAAGCTGTTGAAGTGTTATGACACTGGCATATTATTATAATAATCACAACTAAGTACTAAACCCATAAGGGTCATATAGCACTAAGGACATTGGTAGAAGTCCTTTTTGACATAGAAATCATTGTTGCATACAAAGGCTGAAAGGTAACTAAAGAGTGAGACGTGGTATTTTTCCCCAGCTGATATAGTTAGAGCTTAATGATGACAAACCCTTTCATCTTCAAAAATCATAATGCCCTTTCCTAAACAAAAAAAGGGATGGATGAGAAAGGGAGTGTACTTTCCTGCAGAAAGTTGTGGCAACAGAATAGGTTCTTATAATCTGCTGCTCTGCAGAATTGGCAGTCCACCTGTGATCTATAATATTTGGCTGGTTGACCAAAGTGTAATCATTTTTGGCACAAGTGATGATAGGGAGGTGCTGTAGTTCAATCTGATTTTGAATGCCTTCTCTTAAAAGTATTCTTGTGTTACATTATTATTACATTCATGAGGAAGTGCTAAGCCCATGGCAGCTTTAAAAGCCTCAAATTTTTAAAAGCTGCCATGGGTGAATCCATCTCAGATCGCCCGGTTAAATGTGAAATTAAAAATAATTTTCTACTGTGTTGAGAGACTGGTAAGGAAGTAGGGAGAACCTTGCTATCAGATAGACTGGTAGTTCCAAAAAAATTCAGAACTCGAGTTCTGAAAATAGCTCACAATTCTACCTAGGAGAACTTTGGGTGTTACTTTGAAATGAAGGAATGCCACTATCAGACAGTGTTACTCATAGTATGCATCTGCAATAGTTTGGAGGCCTGGTCAACATTATTTACACTGAATCCCAACCATCATTGCATGGAATGATTATTACTATTATAATCACAACTGGCAAGTGCATGGAATGAGATATCAAGACTGATGGAAGTCACGAGTTCTTTATTAATGCTGTGGTCAATAAAGTATACATCAGGCTCAGTTGACTGAAGTAAGAATTTTGTCCATGTTTTTTTTACTATTATTGTGGTTAATAACATATGTGTCCTTGATTTTTAATAACTGTTGTAGTTAATAACAAACATGACAAACAACCCATGGTATGGGTGGGATTAAAACTCATGGCAAATTAGTCTTAATACTCTAGGCCAGTGTGTAAGCTACTAGGCCAGCCCAATGGCTTACACACTGGCCTAGAGTTTTAAGACTCGCTTGCCATAAGTTCTAACCCCACCCGTAACCTGGTTTTTTTTACAGTCGTTTAATTACGTTTTAGTAGGAATGTGCCCTTATTTTTTTTACCCATGTTGTGGTTAACAGGTGTGCATCAGGGTCAGTTGTGCAAAGTGAAATGAACTCTCCTTCACCCTCCCCCTTTTTTTCTAACTCCTTATAAGGGAGATATATCCTTGTACATGTACTTGTAGAAATAAGATTCATTATTATTATTATTAATCCATCTATGATTTTTTTTAAATTATATAACACACTACATAACATATAAACATGATAAAAACACCTCACAGTACAATAAATTAACATAAATATGAAATGTTAGGTGTAGATGAACGTGTATCAACCAAAACCAGACATGTTCGTCTGCTTGTTTACATACTCCATGTCTCTCTCCTTTACTCATTCTCTCTCTCTCTCTCGTTTATTCATTTTACCTTGTTTACTCACCTCTCACCCTACATTATGACTACAAATATTTTAAGGTAAGTAATGAGTGTACTGTGTGTGTATACATATTAAATTTTATTGTTTTTAATGCCTAGTTCTATTGCTAACTTAATATAGGTTAGTGTAAACTTGTTATCTGGCATTTATATGCATTTATAAGTGGAAGAAAATGGCATTCTGCTTTCCAGCGATGTCCGCTTTCTGGTGGTACCCTGGAACTTAACCTGCCGTAAAGTGGGGCCCTACTGTAGCTGAGACTGTGACCACTGCAAGGTGCTTCTCTCTTACTGCCTCCTGAAACAGTGTTCTGACATTACTATTTCCTTTAAAATAATATGTGAGAGTTTCAGTGAAGAGAATTAAATGGGATTAGGTCAGGGGTTTCTAATAGAATTAGAGCTAAAGAAGGAGTAGCAATAATGTTGAAGGATAAGCTATGGAAGGAAAAGAGGGACTATAAATGTATTCGA